>JAABKJ010007545.1:53102454-53289397 GCA_011634705.1 Andricus grossulariae | reverse complement strand
GCCCATAATTCGGAGGACCAAATCTTTCAGATAAGACATTTGTATCTGCATCGGAGAATATCCTTTATAGATGTTACTGTTATTGTAAACTTTATCGCTTACAAGTTATAGTGTTATAAAGCATTAAATTTACACAAAAATTTACTGAATTGAAGGAAGCTATCTCATCACTTATGTGAGAGTAAAATTTCGAGAAAAAAAATCAAATGGCTTTTCAAGACACGTACTCCACACAAGAAAAATAAATTTTCCAATCATGCGACAATTTTTGTTTACTTGAAAGTATAAAAGACAAGGCTTAAGATGATGGCAGGGTACCGTGCCATACCTGACGGCTCAACTCACCCTTCCTATTGTAAGGCGCACGAACTCGACTCGCTGCCCAGCGAGCCGATGTGATGCTCAACCGGAGGCTACTGTGTTATGTTAGGTTGGTATGTTTAAATTAAGTCTCCCATTTAAACCAGCTGACACTACAACTTTGTATGTAATTCTGTATACAATTTTTGGATAATTTTATAACGTATACTACTGCGTAGATTTCGGAAAAGTTAGCTTGGCTTTTGTTACCCATAAAATGGACAGCAAACATTATCAGGCAGTGCTTAAAGAACATCTCAAGCCCTAGATTAAACGATTCCGCTCTGCTCGGTTGACATTTCAGCAAGAGAACGAGTCAATAGATGCCAGCAAGTCAGCTAAGAAATGTTTAGCTGAGGCGAAGATTCCAGTACTTGAGTGGCCTGCCATTTCTCCGGACCTTAATCCGATTGAAAATGTGTGGGGCATGCTGGTTCGCGTTGTTTATGACAACGACAAACTGTATGCGACAGTCGCAGAGCTCCAGGAAGCGATAAAGTCAGCGTGGGACAACATCAGCGCAAGAAGTCTAAAAAATCTCAATAATTCAATGCCAAAACGAATGAAAATGGTATTTAAGAACGACGGAAACGCAATTGACTACTAATTTTTTGTAAATAAAGCTTCAACTACTTGAAAAATTATTGGTTAAAATAACTTTAAATACTTGAATAATGCAATTGTTTTCGAAACATTGAATTTTTTTCAACTGGCCCTATTAATGTGGGACACCACTTTTTCCACTATAACTCTTAAAAAAAACGAACGACTCAAATTAAGCTTAACAAATTCAGAGAAAAATCGTCAATTTCATTCTATAACATACTCAAGAAATTTGATACAATTTGCTATAGCAGAAAAAAAATTATTTTAAAAAAGTAGGTGGCCCCATAAATTTGGAACACACTGTATTGGAGATTGAACCCTTAGGTTTTTTCCTTAACGATACGCTACTACAATGTTCAAATGCTTACAAATTCCGTGCAAAGTCAAAGACATAGCACCATCGCACCGATGCAGTGCGTGTCGAGGTCATTTTAATTAGTAGCATCTCTTGGAAGGACACATACGAAGTTTCAGGCAGATCGATCTATCATTTTGTCATTCGTGTTCGTTTGAGGCGATCAAGTCGAGTGACTTCCAAAAAAATTGATGAAAGAGAATTTCGTGTGGTGATCATACGTTACTTTGCGAAGGGCAAAACGGCTCAAGATACTAAAGGGAAGCCTAATAAACATTACGAATAATCTGCACCACAGATTAGAATGGTTTATAAGTGTTTTGGAAACTTTTGTAGTGACCATACGAGCATAGGTGGCGCTGAACATTCTTTTCACCCTGTTGTGTTCACACGTCCGGAAAAGAGCGAAAAAATATACGGTATGGTGATGGATCGTAAAAGGTGAGCGAAATTTCTAAAGCCTTGGGTATCTCAAGAGACCGCGTACATAATATGTTGCATCAACATTTGCGATTTAAAAAGAACTATCCGCAAGATGCCTGTCGCGTTTGCCCACAAACGATAAAAACCGTCAACTAGTGAAAACTAGCAAAATTGTTAGAATGACATTAAGAAATTCATTCAATACTACACCTATTATTTGTAATTAGCACTGATTTGAAAGAGAAATAATCATTCTCTAACATAATATAAGCTACTTTGGGTTTGTTTTGAAAAATTATATTTATTTGAGCCTTTGAAGTTGGGTAAGCGTTAAGAAATGAAAACTAGAGAAAAGTGACTGCACAATCCTTTTTATGAGCAATAAAGTTTTATTTAGCGATTGCATTCTGGATGGTTGTAGTAACTTTCTCTATATAGTACTGCATCTTACTACCTCAAAAATAATTTGAACAATTTAAAACCATTAAATTATGAAAACAGGATTTAAATTACTCAAGTTCAGTGAATAAAATAAGATTGACTTACTTTGACAAAACACTAACGCCGAGGAAAAACTGGAGGCCAATATTCCCTCACTCTCGAGAGCGATGCGTACCCCTTTACAGATAGCTATAAAATGGTACTACTGGTGGTCTGACTAGAAACTTTGTTAGTATGTTGATCCGAATTATGGATAGAGTCCCGAACCGAAAAATGCGTCTCTCTTTTCAGGATCGTACTGCGAAGCTAGCATGTGGGACTATTGCCCCCTAGTTATTCTGTCTAGAGAACATTTTTATAGTTGTTACAGTGCTTCCTGCTGCAACATATAATTTATATCTTTTTATTTTATTAACAGAAAGTTGTAGGATCGATAAAAACTGTCTTCAAAACTGTACTTAATACTTAAATTGGTGTTGTCTCTAATGCATCAGAGTTGTGATAACATATATGCAGCTTACTTTCATTTATTTTCATCCGAAACTCTAAACGAATTATAAAACAAAATAATAAACTAATGCTAAGCTTCAATTTTAGATTTTTCTAAATACCTACAACGCTCTAGAAATTTAGAAAAAAGGCTTGAAAGTGTTCTATATTCCTAAATGAATCAGGAATTTAGAGAAAAGGCAACCACTTGAATGATACATTTTCTTAAACTCACATAATTACCTAATTCCCTAGGGTTTTAGTCAAAACCCTGATTCTCCTACCTCCCTACGACATACGTATGTTAACATACCAAGCCTCAAAATTATACACATCGGAATGTCCACCGCGATTTTTGTACACATCGCAACATGCAATTCCAGCTAGAATTTTAAACCGATTTCAAAGTCCAAAAAACCAATTAAAGATAACGAAATTCTTCAAAGGGGGCTAGATATTGGCGTGTAGAAGTAAACTTCTTTGACAAGAAGTTCTTGGTACTATCTGGTCCGGCAGCGGAGAATTTCTTCGTGCCTCTCCGTGATTTCTTCACCTCTTCGGCAGAGATTGATTAACGTTCCTCTTCAGATGTTACGAGTTTTTCGCAAAGCTCCATGAAGCGGATGCTGTTCTCAATGCTTTCATTTATTAGGTGTCGATCCTTTTAAATCTCTCTTCAAAAAGTCTGGACCTCATCGGGCTTGGGTGAATTTTTGACAGAAACAGGGAAATTGCTGAAGAGGCGCGATGGGCCAGTGAGAAGCTGTTGATTCTCCCCGAACCACCTCTCCCTCATCTGTATTCTCCTCCTTGCGACAGATAACATCAGTAGTTTATCGACAATTTACTGCTTGATTGCCATCCGGTTTGACTTGCTTAGTCTGCTATGGTGGATCCTCAGTTTGTGAGCGAACTTCTGGACCCTTTCCTTAAAGTATGCAAGCGCCTTTTGGTATTTTGATTGTCTTGGGGCTAAAGAGGAATCTGAATATAAATGTTCCCCCTTGTCCTGAAATCGCTTTCATCTCTCGGGAGATACCTGCATTCTGCGATTGGTCTTAATGTCGCTTCCGCTTCTTTGCCTGCGGCTTGTTCATCCAGCGCAGTTGAGGAAGCGTTCCGCGTACGTATCTTGTTCGCAAAAGGTCGCCGACGCGATTTCGCAGCAACTGTTGCGAAGAGTGTGACAGCTCTGGATGTTTCTGACACCACATACTGTGCAGGCGCGTCATGTCACCTCTGCGCACGGGGATAATGCTTGCATCCTAGCAACATAGTAAGTTATTCCTGAGTCGATCTGTCCAGTCAAAAGTTCGCTCGTCTCGACGGTCCGTCATCGCGCTTCCATCTAATTATTTCCAGCACCCGGAACTCTAGGGCAATCGGCGCTGTTGTCATAGTTATTCCTACGAACAGCTAAAGGAAGTATTCGTCCACCCTTGCAGAGTCCATCATGCAAGAGTAATGATGCGTGCCGTGACATCGCACACACTAAAAGGCATATTTTCATAAGCATTCTTACATTCTATATGCTAGGGTAATGATCCGTGCCGCGACATCACTAATACGAAAAGGCATCATTTGATAACCATTCTTACATTTTATATGAATTGAAATAGAGATAGTTCCGCGAAAATTCCAATGGAATAAATGTAAGAATACTTCGAGCATAAAAATTATAATAAAAGCTTACAGTTTAATAATAAAACAAAGTAAAAGTGTAAGTCGTTCTCCTTGATAAGGAAAAATGTAATATTTGAAATAGTTGTCAGTTTTTCTTACCTTGTTCCGAATTTCACAAATATAACATTATTCTCTACTAAAATAACGTTTCAAAGTGCAAGGTCTCAAAATTTATATGAATGAATAATGTCTGTATGAACAGATAAATCATATAACTCCTAAAAACAAAAGATAGCTATACACTATATTTGCTGCCAGAAAAACCAAAAAACTTATACGATTTGGCATACGAAAAGTTGTCCATATGGAAATCGGAAAATAAAGCCATTACTTCAACGGCTACCATTAATGTACAAAGTTTTATATTTTTCTTACTTTGAGTTATTAAGTTATTAATTCGCCACTTTTGACATACCTTACTGGCTTTTCATGATCTTGTTGTATAAAGTATCGTGCGTGTCTCGTAGGAGGCCTTTTTCGTGACTCGTGCATTGATTTTAGACTTGTCCTGATAATATTGCTCTTGTCACGAAAAGACCGTCGACTCCCACTTAATACGCAGTACACTATTTTATTAAAAATGTTATTTTTATCAAATTATCTACGGTGGCACATTACTTTATATTTCCTTTGTGCATTTCAGACACTAGAACAACACAGTGGGAGGATCCTCGTATGTCTAATCCACAAATTGCTGGCCCTGTAAGTTTAACCATATTCTACTAAATACTGCTGAAATTCGTACACTAACAAAAAAAATTATGGTATTTATAGCACGCGTATTCTCTATCTTCTGATAATTTTGTTTAGCCTAGTATAGCGTCAGGGTGTCTACTTAACCGGGAAAACGGGGGAAAGTAAGAAGTTGAAATTTGAATAAAAAAGTTGGAAAAACTTGCAGTCGGCTCATTTGCAGCATATATAGTAATAAAAATCAGATAAATGCAACGTGGGCATTTTTTAAAGTTTTTTCTCGATATACTGCCGAAAAGGATTAAAACTAGATATTAATGCTTCAAATGTATAGTGCCCAACTCTTCCTCTTCCATCTCCTGAAGTTAAAACAATTAGTTTAGCGATAGGTAACTAGTTATTGCAGTCCAAAGTGGGTCCTCCTTTACCCAGAAGTGTGGAGTTTAATCTTTCATTTTCAATAAAAAGGCAAATAAGTGGCATAATATCATAAATTTAAAAACTACTATCTTTTTTACTGTAAATTAAACGAAGATGATAAGTAACAACATAAAAATACGTGTTTGTCATCAGTAAAACCATAACCTGATGTGTGCTGTTTCATACAGATACACATACACACAAAGTTAAAAGTTTGTCATAAGGACAACCGTGGGATTTCACTAGGAACGGCTGCGATTCTAAAAAATTGCACCCGCTCCTGACAAAATCGCGGTAACGTTACAGCTGTAACAACGTCTCACGATCTAATTTTCCCTGCAAGTGTCTTAGAATTTTGTTGACACGCAGGGATGCTTTTCAGGCTATTAACCCGTGAAAGCTTGGCACCTCCAAGAGCACTGATGATCAGGACGACTAGCTTAACGGAATATTCGAGGTATAACGTTCGCAACTCCCTTATAAGGTCTTTATACCTCTCTTTCTGTTCATTCTCCTTGGATGTGATGTTATTATCGGCTGGTGCTGAAAATTCTATAACGAAATTAGTTGGTTTCTCGAAGTCAAGGAGAACTATATCAAGCATCGAGTGCACGACAGAAAAAATTGTCGAGAATCCGTAGTTCCAGTAAATCATGCACTTCTCATTTTCGATAATTGACTTTATTTACCCATGAGCGTTTGGCAGAGTGGTGTCAGGGTTAATACCTTAAGTTTTAAAGCACTCTTAGTGCCGCATCGTGCCTTTGGATGTACTTTATTTTCACATGAGTTGGACAACTAGATAGTATGTGTCCTAGGTGCTCGGGGTGTTCATGACACGCTCTGCAGCTATAATCTGGAATGCTTTGGCTTAAAATGTGGCGACGGCATGCTAAAGTTGAAATGACACCGTCTTGACACTTAAAAATGAAACCCTCCGTGCCGGACTTCAATCCGGCAGAATTTGAGGAAAGCAAACCTTAGCTCAAACGACATATAGACTATATGGGCTGTGCCCAGAATAATCCTGTTGTAAAGACATTCGAGATTTAGAACTACGCGACCACCTTGACCACCTTGACAAGCATGTTCGTTGCAGATACTTGGTTCTTCGCCCATAATTCGGAGGACCAAATCTTTCAGATAAGACATTTGTATCTGCATCGGAGAATATCCTTTATAGATGTTACGTCCTGAATGCGGCTCTGTGGCACGCCCGGGTGCGTATATGTCTCCCGAGAGCCAAGGTGTCGCATAGCGCTTCTGTCGACGATCTCAGGGTCTTCAAGGATGCCAGGAAGTTGTTTTTGCGTCAAGTAAACCTTGGCAAATTGTTTGATCCACACTCCATTCTAATCTCTCGAGAGTACTCCTCGACAATGCTTAGAGCGGGAATTAGTTGAGATAATGGCAATCGTAGGAGGCAAAAGAGTAGAGGGCTCATGGTGTCGCCCTGAAAGACACCTCTCTGAAAGATGACGTTATTAGTTGTCAAACGATGCTTTACAGATGAGATAGTAGGTCTGGTGTGCCAAAGGGGTATCAATCTCTCTATCCACCGTACTACATCTCTCGCCACACAGGTCTGACTGTCCGAACAATCCTATCATTCAGGATAGCTGTGAAAAGCTTTCACAGCGTTGTCAGACAAGTTATTGCCTGTAATTCTTAGGGTCAGACAATTTGCCCATTTTCGGGATGAGCACTTTGCATCCTTCCATCAAGCACTCCGGAATAAGCTCTTCCGACTTAAGATATAAGTTGAAAATGCGGGCCAGATGTTAGTGGGTTGAAGGAAACTTCTTCCCCTAGAAGCTCTAGAAATCATTTGTTCCCAGAGCAGAATAGTTCTTTATGCCTAATAATACTTTTTTCACATTTTCGGTAGTGATCGGTCGGCATTCCTCCTCAGGTGTTCTGAGGGGACTACAGAGCTAATTGAAGCTGTTTATGTTTTTTGTGTCTTCAGGCAATGGATGCTGGACTTCGAAGAGTTCTTGCTAAAATGACGCGACCTCCTCTGATTTGGGCGGCTGGTCGACAGTAACTGGAAAGTCTCAGAAGATTCGAGATGGTTCAGAGAAAAACTGTTGATTTTCTCTAACACAACTCTCTTTTCACTCTACACTAATGGCCTAATGGCCAGCAGCTTTGACTTGTTGAGTGTGGACCCTGTCAGTGAACTTCCTGCCGCTGAATACGGGACGCGTACTATTTTCCCCAGCCTATCTTTGTGTGATGTTCTAGAGGTCGTATTTTGCGAAAAAATCTCAACGAAGCGCGTCGTCCACTTCAGCCAGATTTTTGAGCGTAAGAGAAACCTGGTTTCTCTCGTTCCTCTAGGAAATTATTTTACCAGTAATCGGCAAAATCTAACATCACAAATTAATTAATTAATTAATTACCCTGGTCGGCAAAATAACATCAATTATTAAATTATATTCAGATTCAGTACGCTAGGGAGAGGTTTCGTCCGCCCTCGCAGAGCTCCGCATGCGAGGATAAGACTATATGCACTGAGTGATTGTCCGGTTTTGTAGAGGCAACGGATGAAATACCACTCCCTGGTACCATGCAGCCTTCGGCACGGTTGCTTACGCCGTGGCTTACGTTTTTTTCCTTCGGGAACATACCTGGACCATTGTCCGCGACTGTTTATTTAGTTTGTAGCCATATTCAGCAGTAACCCCCGATACAGGGACACTCTGTCGCAACCCGAGGACATGTCTACTGACTACTATAATACTGAATAATATATATTAAGGAAGTGGCAAATTATTAATGCTTCGGCTTCAATTTTGGTTCCTCTGGAATCGAACCGAAGGGTCTATGACAAAACCACCGGACGTGTCATCGGGTTGCGGATCGAGGGTCCCTGTACCAAGGGTTTCTTCTGAATATGGTTACAATAATTAATAAGCAGTCGCGGACGATTGTCCAGGGATGGTCCCGAAGGAATTAACCCCCAAGCGAATACGTAACAACCGTGCCGAAAGCTGAATGGCACGTGGGTAAGGTGTCTTAAACGGTGACTTTGAGATACCGGGCGACCTTTAAGAACATTCAAACTTATCCTTGCAAGCGGGGCTCTACAAGGATGGACGAACCCTTTTCCCTAGCTTCATGTGGGAACAACAATGATACCAAACATAGTTATAGTAAGTGCGGTTCAAAACAATCGAACGCGTAGGGCTCCCGAAAATGGGTCGGACAACAATGCCGACTACCCTAGAGTTGGGAGAGCCAACCAAGACATAGTCAATACGATGGACGGGCAAAATCTCAATAATTCTGAGTGGACGGATCGACTCAGGGCCGAATAGAGGAAGAGCGATGATTTAGGACAAGGAAAAATAGCAACAAGGAGGTTTCTATCATCAATTGTAGTGTGTATAATGCAGCAAGAACTTTGGCGGATGCAAACCGTAAAGTAAAACCAAAGGCTGATCATAAGAACAAAAGACGAATGCATCAACTCAGCACCAAGATAGGCTGGGCAAAACAGTACGCGTCCAAAATTCAGTGTATGATTGACTACATAACATCTGGCAGGAATTTCACTGCCAGGGTCAGACAGTTCGCGCGCGAACTGCGGATCCGTCAGCACACACTCAACAAGTCAAAGCTGGTGACCATCAGGCACCATATTGTTGATAGTATGTGGGTACTCTGTGAAGCTAGAAGAAGTCTAGAGCTGAGAGAGAGGTGGGTCAGAGAAAATCAACAGTTGTTCTCTGACTCATCTTGACTCTTTCAAGGTGCAGTGCCCTCATAACACCTGGGGATGAATGCATACCTATCATTATCGAGGAGGTGAAAAAAGTATTAAGAGGCATGCAGAACTATTCCGCTCCGGGATCAGATGGTATCATGACCTCCTGGTGGAAAAACTGTTCTCCAACTCACCAGCATCTGGCCCGCATTTTCACCTCATATTTAAAGTCGGAAGAGCTGTTGGTGGAAGGACGCACAGTGCTCATCCCGATGATGGGCAACTTGTCTGACCCAAAGAATTGCACGCCAATAACTTGTCTGAACACGCTGTATAAGATCTTCACAGCTATACTAAATCATAGGATTGTTCTGACAATCGTACCTGTGTGGCGAGAGATGTATGAACAACGCGGCCCAAAGAAAGGCGTAGCAGGATGTCGGGAGAACCTGCTCATGGATAGATGTGTCTGCAAAGACGCAGCATCCTACCAGCGCTATCTATCGATGGCCTGGACTGATGACCGGAAAGCTGTCTGTTTGAAAGCTTAAAGATTCATCCAAACATCGTGAGGTGCATAGAAGAGAGATTGATGCCGCTTTGGAAAACCAGATTTACTCTCTGATCTAGAATACGTCGTCGATAAATACACTCGGAAAATTTGAATCGAGTTTTTATTAGAAAAATGCACCAAGGTTTATTTAAAGCGAGGGAAACTTAATGGCATCCTCGGAGACCCTGAGCTCGTCGACTGAAGCGCTATACGACACCTTGGTGCTGGAGAGACCTGTACGTACAGGGGAGAGCCACAGAGCCGCATTCAGGACGTGACATCTATAATGGATGTTCTCCGATGCAGATACAAACGTCTCATTTGATAGATTTGGTCTTCCGAACTTTCGGTGAGTAACGTCGAGTAGATCGGGTCACGAAAGGTTTTTCACATGAACAAAAGCATGCACCTTAAGTCTTCTGTTCCGCGACTGAACATCTCACGCCTTCATGGTGGTCGTGGAATACTGAATCTTAAATGTCTTAACATCAGAATTATTCTGGGTGCAGCACATGTAGTTGCAAATTGACGAGACCCTCTTCTGAAAATGGTCAGGAAACACGAAGAAGTGGGCAAAGGAGCATTTATGTACAAAGCAGAGGAGGAGGCTGCTTATACGTTTGGCCTTGACTTCAATATCAGGGGTGAACGAAATGTATAAAACATTATCCACTTCCTGCAGGCTCAGATCAAGAGAGCACAGAAGAAAAACAGAAACGTGAAGGAACAGTCCATATCGTATGAGCTAACGTTTGCTTTCCCTAAATCACCCGGATTGAAGTCGGGCACGGAAGTTTTCACTTTGGCGCGTCAAGACGGTGTCATTTCCATTTTAGCACACTGTCGCCACATTTTGAGCCAAGACATTCCCGATGATAGCTGCCTGGCGTGTCGTGCACACTCCGAGCACCTAGGGTACATACTATCTAGTTGTCCATCTCATGCGGGTACGCCACGAATATTCTGTTAAGATAGTCGTCCTGATCATTGGTGCTCTTGAAATTGCCATACTTTCATTGGTTAATATCCTGAAGAGCAGCCCTGCGTGTCAACGAAATGCTAAGACACTTCCGGGAGAAATGCAGAAGGCGGTCGTAGGTGGGTCACTCCGTGTCCTCGGGGTGCATGACACTTTTGCCGAATCCTCGTGTTCCGTAAAGACGCTGAAACCCATCAGCGCGTCCTGTCATTTGCCTGGATTGACTAGCAGAAAGCTTTCGATTAAACATCCCATAGACTTATTATCTGTCTGTTGGAAAGATTGAAGGTGCATCCACACATAGTCAGATGCATAGAGAGCTTGATGTCCCCCACCTGGAAATTATCGTGTAACGACGAACAACGTAACCTTCCAGGGGTGCGTCTTTTAGGGCGATACCATGAGCCCTATGCTTTTTTGCATCACACTTCTGCCTCTATCTCTCGCACTATGAAATTCTTCTGGATACCTCCGTGGTGACACTAACCATCGCGAGCATAAGGTCACTCATGTATTTTATATGGATGTCCTGAAGACCTATACCTCTGGTAAAAGCAAACTTCAAACTGCTATAAATATCGTCAAGAAGTACACAGGAGAGACTGGGATGGACTTTGGATTGGACAAACGTGCCAAAATTCATCTGAAGAAAGGAAAGATTGTTGGCGTTCCCAAGGACCCTAAGCTTGTGGATATAAATGTTTTTAGACATGTTAACACTGGAGAGAACTATACATACCTGGGCCTGCCTCAAATCCGTATTCAAGGCGTAACATCAGTTAAAGAGTCTCTCCGAAGCAGATACATGCATCGTCTTCGGCAGATTTGGTCTTCAAATCTGTCGGCGTTGAACAAGGTATCTGCGACTAACATGCTTGCCATCCCGGTTCTATTCTACTCGTTTGGGGTAGTTCACTGGACATTACTAACACCACACGTAAAATCAAACATATGCATAAAAGCTTGCATATCAATTGGTCTGTTCCGCGATTATACATCGCACGCCGTCAAGGCGGACACGGACTTCTGAATGTCCAGTGTCTTCATAACCGAATTGTTTTAAGTACAGCTTACATCGTTGCAAATGGAAAAGATCCTCTCCTAGAAATGGTCAGTAACCACGAGATGATTGACAAATGAGCGTTCCTTTACAAAGCCGCGAAGGAAGTGGCCGAGACCTTAGACTGAATTTTAACATCAGAAGTGAGGAAAGTGCCTTACTCCATCTAGTTGCTTCACTTCTGAAAGTCAAAGTGATGAAAGCAGAGGTTTAAAAATTTCACTAACAGCTACTCGACAAGCAAATGCACCGAAACTTTCACAGAAATGTAGAAAAGTCTTTATTACCATCTTTGTCGCGCTTACGGTGTTGGCCGCGACCCTGCCCTGCCGAGCGCTCCAAGGTAGATAGGGTCAATATTCCAAAACGAGAAGTACCAAATTTTCTGGAACTACGATTTTCGGACAGCAGTCTCCGTTGCGGTCCCCGACCTTAAAAAGGAGCTGCAACGACTGTACCCAGAATATTCGGGAAAGTAATTGCCCTCGTGATCGGTGCTCTCGGGGGTGCGAAACTACTGGTTCGTAATCTTAAAGCCATACCCGCGTGCCAAAAATATGCCAAGGCACTTG
The DNA here is from genome assembly GCA_011634705.1 of Andricus grossulariae. Classification (NCBI taxonomy): domain Eukaryota; kingdom Metazoa; phylum Arthropoda; class Insecta; order Hymenoptera; family Cynipidae; genus Andricus; species Andricus grossulariae. Next base: position 53,277,051 of record JAABKJ010007545.1, on the reverse strand, counting down.
CGAGATGGATGCAGAAAGCTGTGATCCTTGGGTTGCTTCGTTTCCTCAAACCACACGAGGGTTTCGCCGGCTATGAATCATTTTTTGACAGGATGTGTAGTTTCCGTTTTATTCGTAAAAAACAACATTGAAAATTGAAAAATTAAATTTTTGGAAAAAGGACATAAGAGACGAAAAAAATGACAAAAAAGTTGTTCTACTAAAAAATATCTACAAATTTGCTTAGAACCACCTTACGCTATGATGCGTATTTTTAGTTTGAATCGTGAAAAATAACATTAAAAATAAATTAAATTTATGGAAAAACGACACAAGTTGCAATAAAATGCTTAATAAATATTTTTTTCAAATAGGATACGCTTTTTTCAAATTATAAGAACAAGACAATGAAAATGCGCATGTTTCAATGCCAATGCATATTATGATTTGTAATTAAGTAAGTTAATTGAAATGATACATTTTTCAGGGTAGCTGAGAATAAAATTTCATGCAAAATAAGAAACAAATATTAAGGTAATCATAAAAAATAAAATGTGTACATTATTTTGCAATATCTGAATAAGTAGCCTCAGACGAAGGAGCTTTAAGAAAAGAAAATTCACAATCACCTAATTACAATTGTTGATGCTTTGACCTTTAATTTTGAAAGGCCTGCCAATCAAGACGGAGTCAGTGTGATGGACCGGCAGAATCTCATTACTTTTAAGTGATCGGATCGATGATACCAGTGTGGCCCCTGAACGAAAAGGTCACATGGCGCGACTGCATACTCAGTAGTGCGAGAAATACCCAAAGCTCTCGCATTTTTCGCATAAACGTCTGCGAAACCGTGCCGAGGAGCTCCGAAAAAGGGGTTATATAAGCGGAGTGCCTACTCAACCGCAGCCAGAACAAGCCGACAATAGAGAAAGAGAGGCGGCACTGCACTCTTAGAAATGTTTGCAATTTTAGTATACACGGGCATATTAAATTTCCTATATGTTTACTAAATTCATTACACTAGTTGACCTGGTGTTCGAATCCCAGCGGAGTGAAAGGAGAAGATCTTTTTTCTGAATAAAATTTAATTAAAAAGGTTAAAAAATAATACAAATATTCTTGTAAGATTCATGGGAAAATTAGTAATGATTTTTGATGTTGAAAAATTAATTTTAAGAAAATATTTCGAACGATTGCAAAACATTTCAAAAGATTTTGAAATTTTTTGAAAAAGAATCACTAAGGTGTGACGGCAATTTTTTTGTTTTGCAGTATTTTTTTAAATTTAAGAAAAATCCGAACCTTTTTAAACAATATTTAAAAGTTTAGAAAAAATTTCAATAATAATTTAAAATTGAAAAAGATTTTAAAGAGTTAAAAACAAAATGTTGGAAAGGTTTCAAGGTAATAAACAAATTTTCTTAAGATTCTTGGAAAATTTTTTAGTATTTTTTGTTTCTGAAAAATTAATTTTTGAAGAAACGTTAAAAAAAATCTAAAATATTTCGAACAATGTGATTACTGAAGAATAAAAAAATCAAAAAAATCTTGACACTGTAAAATATACTAAATATACTTGCAAATATTCCAAATAGAATATCCCCGAAATTTTATATTACTAACAATTTAAAATTCTCAAATTGGAAAATTCCGTAATAATAAAATTCCTACCAGTTTATGATATTACCGAATTTGAAAATTCTCGAATCTAAACAATTCAAAAATTGTTTAAATAATACATAAATGACCAAATGAAAAATGAATTTAGCAAACAAAAGTACTTTATGTTACTTCTTATTTAATCTTTAATTTTGTAATTCTTCAGATTCGGGAATTTCATAATCAGGGAATTCCCCAGTGTTGGCAATTTTAAAATGTAAATTTTATAATTTGGAAAAAAATCTAGAAGATTTTAAAGCATTTTTCTTTCATTTTGAAAAATTACTCTAAATTTTCTGAATAATTCGAGTCAGCTTAAAAGATATTCAGCAATTTCTTAAGAGATTAAAAATATTTTTGAACTTTTAAAGTATTTCGAAAATTTATCAAATATTTTTTAATTTCTTGCAAACTTCTAAGGGTCCTAATATATTTTGAACCGACTCGAATTTTTCCTGAAATTGAGTTAAACTCTGTGAACTAAAAAAAGTTTCTTCAAAATTCCCTAGATTCTTTTTCAATATATCTACAATCTTTAAAAATCTTTTTGTATTTTATAAAGAATCTTAGGATCATTACATTTATAGAAAAAAAAAACTGATAATATTTTCCTAAAATTTAATTTAAGCTCGAATTTAATTGTTCAAAAACTTTAAACAAATAGTCATTCGAAATTTTTATTTTTAATTAGAAATTATTTTTTCCATCAAATTGAAAAACTACATGCATCATACTTAGAATTTATATTCAAAATTGTCTGATTTTGAATTCTTCTAAATTTGACCATTTAAACATTTTCGTTATTTAAAAATATTTTTTAGTCGCTTTGAGTGTTTTTTCTTCTAAATCTGTAAAGACCCCCCTTATAAATAATATCCAGTAGGTTACAACTTTTAAGAAAATTTTATTTATTTGTTTCTTAACAAGTAATTGACTTAACGTGCTATTTTAAAATAAAAATACTTGGAGACATTTTTTTTTATTGTTTGTGCCGAATATACGTAGTGATAATGCTTAGTTATTTTTTTTTTAATCTATAGCAATTTTTTATGTTATAAAGACTGATAAAATAACATAAGAAAGGTATTTTGCTTTCTGTATTTTTTTATCAAATTTATTTAAACAATTAAAAAATGTTGTCGTCTGACAAAGAATTCTAATAAATAAATTAGTTAATTAATTATAAAATAATTATATAAATAATAATAAATATAATATACATAGTAATACAATAATAAATAAATATAAATAATAATAATATAAATAATTATAAAATAATTAAATTAAATATTAATGAATTATTAAATAAATAATTCTTTTATGAGTCAATGACGGTCGATTTCATAAAAAAACGGCATTCATTTTTTGACAAGCAGTCAAGTTGTAAATTTGTTCATAAAATTGTTCATAAAAGAAAGAATGATTACCATATCATGAAGTATTCTAAGTAAAGGAGTTTGACAAGTAATTTAAAATTGAATCCGTTGATGAAAGGAAATCTGCCGGTTGAAAACTGACAAAAATCTCTACTTTTTTACCAAAATTATTTAAGCAATTAACAAAAATTGTCGCCTGAGAAGGTCCCCCAATAAATAAAATTCTTTCTAAGTCATTGGAAGTTAATTTCGTAAAAAAAACGACATCCGTTTATTGAAAAGTATTCAAGTTGTGAATTTTTTTATAAATTTGTTTATAAAATAAACAATTATTTTTGTTAATGAAGTATTATGAGAAAAGGTTTTTGACAAGTAATTTAAAATGGATTCTGTTGAAAAAAATTAAATCTGCGGGTTGAAAATTGACAATAATCTCTATTTTTCATTAAAGTTATTTAAACAATTAACAAATATTGTCGCCTGACAAATTGTTCTCAAAATCAAATCCTTTCTGAGTCATCGACAGCCGATTTCGTAAAAGAATGACATCCAATTGTAGACAAATAGTCGCAGGTTCAGAGTTTGCCTATAAATTTGTTTATAAAATAAACAATACAGATCTGCAAAAAATGGATTGCGATTGTTGTTGGTCAACTAAGTGTCATTTCAGATGTAATTTTTTGCATAGAATCCGAATTCGAGTTCAGAATTTTCCCAGCACGTCAGGTTTTTGGGATATCCTAACCTAAAAGTGCGAAAAATGCGATTTTTTGGGTATAATTGAGCTTATGTTACATCGCGAATTTTTTTTTTTTCTCAAATCGAGTCATGCCATATAAAAGTAAAACCCTCAAGTTTTGAAAAGCTTTTTTAAAATTGAAAATATCATTTTTCCTCGCAGAGATATCTTTCAATGAAGTTTAGCCAATCGGGAGGCTTTCCCCTTCCATACGCAACACTTGCGCAGTTAAAAAAGTCGCGGCCCGTTAACAACACTGTCACGCAGGTTTGTGCCGTGATGTTACCGAACCGAGACTTTTTCCACTGCGTAAGCGTTGCGTATGGAAGGGGAAAGCCGCCTTATTGGTTAAACTTCATTGAAGGATATCTCTGCGAAGAAAAATGATATTTTTAATTTTGAAAAAGCTTTTTAAAGCTTGACAGTTGATCTTTTATATGGCATGCCCCGATTTTGGAAGAAAAAAGTTTTTCGCGATGTAACATAAGGTCAAATATACCAAAAAACCGCATTTTTTCGCACTTTTAGGTCACGATATCTCAAAAACCTGACGTGCTGGGAAAATTCTGACCTCGGATTCGGGTTCTGCGCAGAAAATTACATCGGAAATGACACTTAGTTAGCCAAGAACAATCGCAATCATTTTTTTGCAGATATTATTATCCGTTATGAAGTAGCATAAAGGAAGGATTTTTCTGAGCCATTTAACATTGATTTCGTTGAAAACGGAAATATTCCGGTTAAAAATTGATGGAAATCTGTATTTGTTTATAAAATTCATTTGAACAATTAAGAATTTTTATCATTTATTAAAAAGTCGTACGTATTGTTAATATTTTACAAATTTTCAATCAAATTTTTTAAAAGAACGAGGTCTTTAGTGCGAGAAATGACTTACATAACTACTTCTTTATTAAATTTATTCATGAAATTAAGAATTTATTTGGATTTTTCAAAAATGGTTACCAAACTTTTGCTTTTGCGTATATACCGAACAAAACATTAAAAAATAAAGTATTCAAGTATTTTTAATGTTGAAGTAGCACTTTCATTCATTTATTTGTTTATAAACAAATTTGCAGGAATTTTCCAAGAATTTGGGGCGACTTGAAAATTTTGAATCCGAGGGATTCAAAAATGCAATTATTAAAATGGCCGTGCCTAGGTTCACCGAAATTCGATGATCGTACAACAAATATTAGACTTATTGATACCGATTTAGAAATTTAATAAAAAATTGACATTTTGTTCAAATTTTACATATTGCTGTATTTCATGTAATTTTTTGCGTTTTAGAGATGCGTTGATGACCTACTGATGAACTTTCGATAATCATGCATAGTCAATCTTTATCGACTTTTAAAATTCGTAAAAGTTGCTGACATTGTTTTTATGAGATTTTTTTTTCATGTTTTAAATACAACACTCTATAGTTTTAGTTGTCGTATTACGGCAGCCGGGCATGGGATCAATATTTGTCATTCATAATTTCATTTATGTAAACAAATAAAGTTATTTTAAACAAAAAAATTTCATATCGTATATTTAGCACATAAATTTTGCATAAAATGCATCAGAACTAGAAATAAATGTCTCTTAATCTATTCCGGCGTTATTGGCTATTTTTATTATTCTTTTGAATACTTTTATATTATAAACACACATAAGGTTTCGACATACGAGAATTAAAAAAAAAAAAAATTATGAGCTTGTTTTTATAAAATTCACACTCACACACACACACACACACACACACACACAAACACGCACACACACGTGACCGGCTTTCTACCTTACTGACACTTTTTTTATTTGTAAACTTATTTTCACACGAATAGCCACATGGAGTTGAAAATTTGGGATAATAAATAAGAAGCAATAAGAACGCGGCTCTGGTCCTACATTTTTATAATTATGAAGGAAGCAAAAAAAAAATTGTTTACAAAAAAAAAAGACTTTTTTCATAATTATAACAATTGAGGACCAGAACCGCGTTTCTTAGTGATTCTTATTTACTATCCCGAATTTTCAACTCGATGTGGCCATTCGTGTGAAAATAAGTTTACAAATAACAAAAGTGTCGATAAGGTAGGAAGCCGGTCACGTGACCCCCTCGTCACATGGCCTTAAGGCGAATCGATTGACCTATAATATTATTACATTTTATTCAAGTGTGAGGAAGTTAAGGTCATTTATAATATTTGAAGAATCGTTTTTTTTTATTACGTTAAAATTTGTGTGTTCACGTATTTCAAAGTTGATGAAAGAACATTAAAGATTATTTGATTCGAGACCAATTGATTAAACTATTGGGACTGGTGGTCGACAATTTAACCATCTCGTACCAAATATCAGAACTAGAAAGAGTAGGTAGAATTTTAAAGATAAATTCTAATTTTTGCAATAAAGTTTTGTTACGATTGTTTTATGGAGTTCAAAACAATTATTGTTGAATAGTAAAAAGAAGTCTTGATCGAAAACAAAGTAATTCAGATGGAATTTCCATCTTATAGATCTTATTCAGTGTAAAAACACTCTCGTCAAAAATGTATTTCTAAAAAAAAGTATTTTACTATCGCAGATAGCACCAAAAATTACGCATGTCTGGCAATATTGCACGGTGAGGTTCAGGAGAGCTTGGCGAATGTATATAACTTATTTCAATGCGCAGTAGTACTCTACGGCACCTACGTCTGCGCAATAGTTTTATGGCCCCCTTTGCGAGATTTAGAAAATGTTCGCAGAATTTTTTTTCTATCTGGAATGGCATATAGTTTTTATTGCAAAATAAACTTAAATGACCTTTAGTTAATAAATATAGCGAAAAATGTATATGCATGTGTATATATATGTATATTTCATGTATAAATGAACAAAAATTTACGTTGAATTCAGGTTTTCTTCCAAGTAAGTTCATTTAAACTTAATGTGTTGAAATTTACGAAAAATAGTACAATAATTTTTTTTTGGGCGCATCTCACGGGTGCCTGTTTTCAATTAACCGATGAATTGATATTTTTCATAGGATTCATTTCTAGCGAACTTGTTGGTCTATGGAAAATCTGAGTGGTCGAGAACTTAGATACGAACTCGATGTGACAAATAAATGAATCGATTAATTCAAAATAGGTCTCCGTGAAAAGGCACACTTAAAAAATCATTTTTGTCAATATATGTGTTTCTTCACTATATAAGATGGAAATTCCACCTGAAACACTTTGTTTTCGATAAAGACTTTTAAATTCTACCTACTCTTTCTAGTTTTGATTATTAGCACCAGATGGCGTATCGCAGTTTAGCCATTCGCAGTAATAGTAATTAATTTTATTGAAGAGTAAGGAATTTATAGCTCTTTGGTTATGGTCATTTATAATATTTGAAAAATCGGTCTTTGTTTGCAAGAATATATAAGATTCCTTGATTCGAGACGAGTCGATTGACCTACAATATTCGCACATTTTGTAGAAGAGTAAAGAAGTTATGGTTATTTATAATATTTAAAAAAATCTGTCCTTTTTTCAATAGAAAAACATTTTTCGTTAAGGAGCCGTTCAACAAATACGCAACATTTTTTCTGATAATTCCCCCAATGTTGCGTATTTTTTGTACGGCCCCTAACACAATTTACAGTTGATGCAAGAATTTAGAATAGAGAACTGATTGACCTTATTAAACCTTTTTTCATTTTTATTTCCTCTATGAGGAAGCGAATAAGCTGTTAACTAGGATCGAATTCACAGCTAGTTTACAAAAAAATTATATTCCAATTATGGATTGGGTTTCAATCGCAATTTATAGTATAATAATTGGTTTTGGAATTGTCGAAACGTTCAAAATTTAAACATTAAATAGAAATTACAAATTAAGTCGTTTATAATATCTACTGAAAAAGCCAACATAGTAAACTACATGGAAACCTGTGTGGAAAACCATATGGGATCCTGGATCCCATATCCATCCTATCTGAGATCTACATCCCACATGGGAGTATAACTTTTTTTTAAATAAAATATATGTCTTAATTTTCAAAATATTAGGTATGTGTATTCATCAATCCTAAATGTCCGAAAAAACTACTGCGTAACCTTAGCGATTATAGAAAAATAATGCGCACTCCTTAAATATGAATTGCAAACACGTTCATCTTGGAGCCTCCACAAAAACTTATAATAAGAATCTATATAACATGGAGTAATAGTAAGGACATCAAACGAAAATGCGCGCAGGAATGAACCTCGCATTTTCGGATATAAACAGAGGGAGGACGCACGCTGAATGGTAAAAGAGTTCGTTTAGTTTTGAATAGAATATCCGCGAGAAGTTTTTGATTGGTAACTTGTTGCCGGTAGATTTGAATCATGAATAAGCCACGAATCAAAACGCTCTTGCAGATACTCCACTCAAAACGAGGCGATCTACTTTACCATTCAGCGTACGTCCTCCCCCTAACTATTCTAGAAGAATGGCGACCAAATTTCTGAAGCCCACGTATATCATAGATCACAAACATAATAATAAAAAGTAGATATGAACTCAACGTAAAAAAAATATTCGTTTGTAGCACGTGTAAAATATATACTATGTAGGCTTTTTCAGTAGGGTTGGAATTGAGCTTTCGGAGTGAGAGTGCCTTTTCCATGAGGCCTGTTTTTAATTAATCCATTAATTAATTTGCAACATCAAGTTCGCATCTAGGTTCTCGACCAATCAGATTTGCCATAAACCAACACGGTACCTAGAAATGAATACTATATAAAGTATTATTTCATCCATCAATTCAAAACAGGCATCCGTAAAAAGGCACCGTTAGTAAAAGTTTGAATCCTTCAAAATTAGATACAAGTACTTCAAGATAAAACATTCTAAATTACTAGACTAAACTTTAGTTTTCTAATATCTCCATAAAAAATAATTTCTCACCGTGTGTTTCAAAATTAGTTATATTTATCAAGAACTATTTGAAGTATCGACTTAAAAAACGTTGTTCAACTGTTTGTTTTTTCTATTCGGAGATTTATCCGCGTTAGGACTGATGTTTAAATTTAAATACGGGGTTATGAATTAGACGAGGTCGGGGTTAAAATTTCATTGAAGAATGTTTTTCATTACATGGTTATTTAATAAATTTGAATTCAAAAGTCGAAATTAAACTTTGCCGATTTCAGCGCTACTGTGGACAAATATCCAAAGCGAAAAAACCTAATAGTATAAACATAGATTCAAGTGAGATAAAACCTCCGTGTATACAACGTTCTTTGAGCCGATTCTTTATTAAATGAAATAAGAAAAACGATATATTTTTTATTTTAATTTTATCACTTCATTAAATAGTTTTTGAAAAATAAAAACGAAGTTTCAAGTACACTTATGCTCAGAAATGATTTTTTTTTATGAAGATATTTAAAAATAAAATTCAGCCCTATCCATTTTGGCATCGTTTTCCCTCCAGCCTCCGACGCCATATTGTTTTGACGCCACAAGTGAAAATTCCAAATTCCCTTCATCAGATTTTAACCAACTTCAGTTGTAATACAATGTCACTTAGTATCCAATTTTTATAATTATTCCTCACCTAATTTCCTTTTTATAATTATTACAAACTGGATAATTTTGTTAATACAATACTGATTATTTTTTATTATACCTCATCCTCACATTCTGCGAGTATCCCTAGGTAAATTTTCTCGTGAAACGACTTTAAATGTCTGTGAAGTCCTGTCGTATTTGAGTTTGTCATTTTAATAACTCGGTGATCCTCGCACAATTTACAAAGTGCATATTTATCAGTGTTCCATTCCCCTTTTCTGATGTCAAATATGTGTGACAACGAGGTTTTCATGAGCTTCTTCAGCCGCTTCCTCTTGGGCTCGTCCGGATCCATTTTGTATTTTTATTGCAAGGAATTAAGTCTTCAGAAATGCAGTTGCAGAGGAATAAAGCCAAAAAGCACACGAATAACTCACAAAACATACGCGAATAAACGGCTAACGTGCGGCGAGAAACGAGAGTAGAATTTGTGCACGACCTTGTATGCCGTCTTCGATCGCTTTCGCCGGTTAATGTTCACCACACGTGTGTCTAGACTCGAGACGCGACGCGAGAGTCTCGGGTTCACGCGTTTTCGAGACGAGAACGGCCAACCACTCACTATCCAACAAGCATAGAAGATGTAATATGGGAGATTCAAGATTTACTCAAGCATGTTATGAAAACGAAGATTCTCAGCGCCTCGCAACGGAGAAAGGCCGAAATTTCTTCGACAGGCGCCTCCATCGTAGAGGGATCTTTCCTCTGCACCTCCACTAGGTATTTAACTCTGTGTCGTCATCTGGCAAGATGTCGGCAGACTGAGGGTCAAGCAGTTCTATGTGTACCGTCAACCGGCCGCTAAATAAATTACGTAAAATCTTTTGGGTGTGACTCAAGGATTTTTCTATGCCGTCTTACATTGTAGGGAGGGGGGGGGGGGACCGGGTTCAAAACCATTTCATACAAAAGATAGTTTGTTGAAAATTCAACAATATAATTGTTTTTTCTTTTCTTTTTCGACTAAAAAGTATTGTTTTATTGGAAATTTAATTATTTGATCAAATATTCGTCTTTTTGGTTTTGATAATTCATTTATTTTGGTAGAAATTTAATCTTTGCTGAGTAAAAATGCAACTGTTTGGTTAAAAATAATTCTGCTCGAAAATTCAACAATCGGGAAGAAAATTCAACTATTTGATCGAAAGCTGAACTACTTTGTTGAAAATGCATTTTTTAAATTGAAGATTCATCATTTTAGTTAAAAATGCATTACTTTGGTTAAAAATTCATTTTCTTTTTAGATGCAAATTAATTTTTTAAATGAAAGTTCAACTATTCCAGTTTTGGTTGAACATGTATCATTTTTAGTAGAAAAAGCATGTATTTTGTTCAAAATTCTTGTTTTTTTTGTAGCAAATTAATCTTCTCGGTTTAAAGAGTATTTTTTGTTGAAAAATCGTCCTTTTTGGTAGAAAACCAAATTTCTTGGTTAGCAATGTAACTGTTTGATTGAATATTGATCTGTATTAGTTGAAGATTCAAGACGTTTGTTGAGAATTCGTTTTTATTGATTAAATTCAACTGTTTTTTGTTTTTAAATAACAATATTTTTCATGTTAATGTGACCTTTTTTCTTAAAATTCATTTTTGGGTTCGAAGATTCATAATTTTATTTGAAAATTCACCTCTTCGCTTAAAAATTAAACTATACTTTGTTGAAAATTAATTTTTCCTGGTTAATAATTCATTTTTCAAATTGAAAATTTAACTTATTGGTTGAAAATTAACGCTTTTCTTAAAAATTTATATTTTCCGGTTGAAAATTCAACTGTTTTGTAAAAAATTCGTATTTTCGGCTAGAAAATTATATAATCAAATAGAAAATCGAACTATTTGGTCGAAAGTTGAACGGCTTTGCTGAAAATAAATTTTTTCAGTTGAACACTCATCATTTTAGTTAAAATTCTTTGGTTGAAAATTCACTTTGTTTTTGGTAAAAATTATTTTTTTAACTGAACATTTAACTAATTCAGTTTTGGTTGAAAATTTATAATTTTTAGTAGAAAATTCATGTATTTTGTTAAAAAGTCGTGTTTTTGGTAGCAAATTAATCTTCTTGGTTTAAAATGTATTTTGTTGAAAAATCGTCCTTTTTGGTAGAAAAACAAATTTTTTGGTTAGCAATGTAACTGTTTAGTTGAATATTAATTTGTATCAGTTGAAGATTCAAGTCGTTTGTGGAGAATTCGTTTTTACTGGTTAAATTCAACTGTTTTTTGTTTTTAAATTAAAATATTTTTTATTTTAATGTGACCTATTTTCTTAAAATTCATTTTCGGGGTTGAAGATTCATAATTTTATTTGAAAATTCATCTCTTTGCTTAAAAATTAAACTACACTTTGTTGAAAATTCGTTTTTTCTTGTGAAAATTAATTTTTCAAATGAAAATTTAACTATTTAAGTTTTGGTTGAAAATTTACCATTTTTTGTAGAAAATACATGTATTTTGTTCAAAATTCGTGTTTTTTGGTAGAAAACCCATTTTTTTTGTTAGCAATGCAACTGTTTGGTTGGGAATTAATCTTTATTAATTGAGGATTCATTTCACTTATTGAGAATTCGTTTTTATTGGTTAAATTCAGCTGTTATTTGATCTTAAATAAAAATCTTTTTGGTTTGAAATGGGAAATATTTCCTTCAACTTCATTTTTGGGTTTGAAGATTTCTATTTCTATTTAAAAATTCAGCTCTTTGCTTAAGAATTAAACTACTTGGTTGAAAATTAATTTTATCGGTAAAAAATTCATTTTCTAATTGAAAATTTATCTATTTGGTTGGAAATGATCATTTTTGTTAAAAATTCTTATTCTCCGGTTGAAAATTGAACTGTTTCGTAAACAATTCGTTTTTTTAATTACAAATTATTATGTTCTCAATTAAAATTTATGTACTCCATTTTTTGTTAAAAGAGGATCTTTTTAAGTCTAAAAATTTAACTATTTGGTTGAAAATATGTGATTTTTCGAAAATCCGCTGGTTTCGCAGAAAATTGGTCTTCTTGGTTGAAAATTCAACTTTTTTATAGAAAGCTCGTCTTTTTGGCTTGGAAATTCAACATCTCAGATGAAATTTTTGTTCTTTATTGTCTGAAAATATTAATAATGACATTGTTAAAATCATAGTTGTTCATGTTCATTTAAACTTATATATTTGCATATTTGTATTTTTTCTTCCGCTTTAGACAAAAGTCGTAATTTTTGTTAAATATTAATTCAGAGAAGCTTATTTTATTCCTTGAGAGATTCTTGATAATTTTATTCTTGACGTTGTTATTAAATATTAGTTAAAAAAATGTTCAATCCAAAAAATGACGAACTAAAATAATTTATATATTAATATTTATAATTAATATAATTGCAAAGAACATTTTATGGAATGAAATGAGCTTTTATAAATTAAAATTGAAATAATATTATGATGTTTGCCTAGAAAAGTCCTGAAATTCCGAAAAAGAACCCTAAAGTTTGAGTAATTATTATTTTTAGTACTTATTTGTTTATTATTACATATTAATCATTTTTTCACATGATTAAAAAAGTGTGTTTTTTCCTCAGAATAGCACAAAATTTAATAAAATTATGCATCTATTAAGCTCCAGTTGAAGGAAAAATATCAATTTGATAAAAATGTATTACAAATATACGTCAAATTTCAATATTTTTGAAAACTTGCAATAACTCTGGGAATAATAAAATATGTTTAGAAGTTTGTCCCTAAATTCTGTTCTAGGATCGAATTTCGTGCAATAAAGTCACAAAATTTCAATTAATGATTGTACCCACTATACAGAATTTAAAAAAAAATAAAAACAGTAATATTTTCATAAATATTACTAAAATTTATAAAAATATCATAAATAATAATTTTTTAAATAGGTTTGTGTGTATTTACACATTTTGAAATTTTACGACTTTTTTGCACCAAGTTTGATCCTAGGGCAGAATCCAGGGGAAATATTTTAAAAATATGTTAACAATTTATTCAAATATTGTGGGGACTTACCTTTATAATGAGTTAAAGAACTTTTGAAAATGTTAATTATTTCCAGTTTTTGCAATTTGTCGAAAACATCCAAATTTAACGTTTTATTTCAATAGTTTTTTTTTATAAAAATGACATTTTGTTTTTAAGGTGTGCTTATTATACGCAGAATTTTATTATCTTTCGTACTATTCTAAAGAAAAAAATTTCATGGGAATATTATAAAAATTAAGGTACTATAGCAACAGCTCAAAAGACAGCCGTGTAGATAAGTTCCGCCAGTAGATTCCTCAACAAAGAAAGATTTTTCAGTCAATGAAGAAAAAAAATTTATTGAAAATGTAGAATTTTCAAGTAAAAAAATATGAATTTCCAACAAATAATAAGATTAATTTTTTACTATAAAGGACGAATTCTCAATTAAATACATTTTTGAACCAAGTAGTGAAATTTATTAACTATGAAGGCGAGCTTTCTACAAAACCGTTCCATTTTCAATAAAATAATTAAATTTTTAACCAAAAAGAAGCATTTTCAACCGAGAAGATTACTTTTCTACTGAAAAAGACGAATTCTAAACAAAATACATACATTTTTCATCAAATAGTTACATTTTCAATGAAGAAGATTATTTTTTACCAAACAATAAGAATTTTCAACTATGGAGTTGAATTTCTGAAATAAAAAATTGATTTTCAACCAAAAATGGAATAGTTAAATTTTAATTAAAAAAATGACTTTTCAATGAAAAAAAAAACAATCTTCTACAAAACAATTGAATTTTCTGCTAAATTGTTGAATTTGTAAGACAAAAAGACGAATTTTCTATACAAAACTGTTGACTTTTCGAATAAAAAATATGAAATTTCAACAAAAAAGTTCATTTTCAACCTAATTGTTAAATATTCAGTTAAAACAATTTATTTTTAACCCAAGAAAATTCAACAAATTAGTTTACTCTTCAACCAAAGAGATGAATTTTCTACTAAAATTATAAATCTTGAAAACAAATGTCTAAGAAAGTAGTTCAACTTTCAACCAATGAGTTGAGTTTTCAACATAACAAAATAAATTTTCAATAAAAAAATATAGTAGGTGATATTTGAACAAAAAAATATTTTAATTAAAAATAAAAAACAATTGAATGTAACCAAAGAAGATTAATTTTCAAAATATTCTTGAATCCTTAACCAAAACAGAATAATTTTCGACAGAAACAGTTGCATTTTCAGTCAAAAAAATGTATTTTTTACAAATATATATATATATATATATATAATCTAATATTAGTATTTACTTCACAGTCATATAGATGAATTAGAGCTTCAGCTTCCCTAAATTTACATTTTTCGATAAATAATAATAATTCTTTCAGAAGATGCGCATCTACAAACATTTCACAAAACAGTGCAATGTTAATAGAGAATTTGTATATTTTATGAATATGAAAACTAATTATTGCATCATATATAGGACGCTTAACTGAGTTTATTTTTACATGAAATAAATCAATCTAATTTTTAACTTATTTTTAAAAAACTACGATAAAAAAAAATTGCTGAAATAGTAGTATTTGTTATTGGGTGGCGTGGGTTATACGGGCAGTCATTACCAGGGATTAGTTAATCAGTATTTTTTTATTGAAAAAATCGCATTTTTCATTCAATTTTTTTATATCTATCCTTAATTATTTCAAAGTTTATTGTCATTTATAAATAAAAATATTTTAATTGATAGAAAAAGGTTATTCTCAGCAACCAACATCTTTCAACCATACATTTTTTCTTCCTTTTCTTTCGCGGGGCTCATAAAAATAAATTTGATCTAATGTTTCAACTGTCGCATTACCGCATCCGAATTAAAAGCAATATTGGTCATTCATACGTTCATTTATGTTAATAGTACCAAACCGGTACTTAAAATGAAAAAAGAAGAATTCTTGTACAAATAACTGAGTTCATAAACTTTTAAATAAAAAAAATGCATGCGAATTCTTCATTAGGATGCACAGAACAAATAGGTTTGTACAGATTGGAAACACACCTGGCTAATCGTTTACTAGGCAAAAAAGTACCTCTACGAAGTAATATAATAAAACATCGATGTATTCATCATGGATGTACTTATCTAAAATCATGTTTTCAAATAATTAATAAATTTTTTTCACAAAAACAAAGTGAACAATGTATTTGAATTTTTCAAATCGCAATTGCTAGATTGTAAAAGGTCATCAAAGGTTCCAAAACTGATAATTAGATTTGACTGGAAAACGCGAAACAAATACATCATATGCAGCACTGTTATATTCCCAATATTAAAAAAGTTTTTCTCGTATAAAAAAAAACAATATATTGTTTATATTTATTAATCGGTATTACTAGATCATAAGAGATCATCGTAAGTTTGCCAATAAGTCATATGCACAAGGTAAATTTTTTGTTCTAAAATTTCAAAATGAAAAAAAACACATATGATTCGTCGATCTAGCTGAACATTTCATCAAACCTGGGAATCAATTAGAGCTGCAATACTTCACAGAGAAAAAGTCGCACACGTACACACAAAAGATGATTTGAAAATTTATATTGTTACAAACCTCCCTCTATAAGGAAGCAATAGTTAATGGAATTAGTCACTATTGTTTCGAAAAATGGCTAATGTTACCATTTTTTAAATTAATTATCGTAACTATTATCCCACAGTCAAATTAACTATACTATACCATAATTAACTAATAATAGTATTGCGGTAGGCTCAGGGAAATAGGAAAATAGTTGCAATTACCAATTTACTATACTCACAATTTTTCTAGTTATTTACCCTAGAAAACTATGTCTTTTGACCAGTTATTCTTAATTATGGTAACTAGTTTTTTAGTTAAAATAATTAGGAAAGTTGTAACTATAGTAAAATAGTAATTGTTTATACATTTCTTTACTATAGTTCCATGAGGCTTTTGCGATACTCATGTAGTTAACTTAACTATACAATAATGGTCAGCATAATTAAGGGAGTAGTCACTATTAATGGAAAAACAGTCAGATTAACCATTCTTCTTAGTAACGTTGTCTATTTTATTATCTAATATTCTTAATGGTTTTTCTGTCAATGGAATGACAGTTTTGAACCTACTAGTCCAAAAACAAAATGGTGTTTATGTGACAAAAAATGGTATCACTACCCTCGCCGACAGCACCACTTCGAAATTTATTACTCTTATTGTTAGCAAACGACTTACTAGGGATATTTTAGTTAGACATTCCCCACGCTCATTCACACTGAGGACAATTTTTTTCTTGGCACCAACATTTACAAGGAAATCTGGATCAATACAGAATATCATATAATGCGCTACCATCGGCCACGCCCCTTTTATTGTAGTTGTCACAACGTTTCATTGTTGTTTTATCTAGTTGCGAACCTTGTCTTCTAAATATATTTGAAATGTTGGATCCTGCCCTACCCAGGCAAAGTGGTTGATTCTTTGCATATGGGTACAAGAAATTTTTTTCGGTGCATCAAAACTAATGTAAAATATTATAAAACACTTCCATGTGAGTAAAATAGCACACAAACATGGATAAGATTTTCAATGTATTTAGAGATGAACTCGCAGATGAAAACCACGATCGCAAGTACAAATCCAAAAGCAAGAATCAAAGCCAGTAGAGTCAGGAACCCGCTGCGGACTTGACCAAATTTTTCATCCATTTTCAGTTGACTGGACTTCATTGAAGGGGAGATAAACTTGTTCTTCCATTGCCTTAGTAGACCAGATTGAATTAGCCTTTCAACAATAACGTTAATTTCCCGCATATAAGGAGAATTCGGTTCAAAGTACATAAGCTTTTAGCGGAGAGAGCAAGCGGTCCTTAACAATTCCCATGAGAAAATTACCGTGCGCATCTTTTCGCTCCTGCATATTAATCAGCGCTGTAGATTCTCTGACAACGCAAGTAACATTTTTGTGCTGCACCAACATATCATAGCATTGGTCCAGTTTTAAAACAATAATAGCTTCATTAGCTAATTCTTAATCCACAGAACCATTTACATTCTTCAGTAGCATCGAAGAGATCTTGAGCATCATCGGAATCAGACCTGACCTGTTTAAATCCTCTACGGTGTTAATTTTCAATAATGGCTTCTTGATCAGCTTCGTGTCGCTTAGCATTGCGAAAATATTGGAGGAAAATATCACGAACGCCATTAGAATCAAGATAAACATGATTCTTTCCAATAACCGATTAGGTTCTGCAGGTACTTCAAATCCCAGCATTGCTCGTATTATTTCCAACCCAGACCAAACGTCATTTTCGAATTTCAGCAAGATTGCACTGATCCATATAATCAGAAGTAGTAAGACCAGGAAAAATCAGTTCATCGTAGGTGACAGGGAATAATCTTTGGTACTCACAATTGGTACCAAAGCGCAGATCGGAATTGATACTGTACTTCTGCTGACGGTACTTTTATCTTCGCACTTACCCGCAAAGGGTCCATGGTTAGTAAAAAATCAAAGTTTATTGTGCAGAAGCAGGTTCCATACACCAGTAGTGTTGTCTGGATCGTAACAATTTGCGTCACCCCACCATTCAGCTTGAGATGGAACTTCTGATAATATAAAGTTTATTTTTTTCGACATGGTTTTCGCGACTAGAGCATCTGGTCCAGAAATGTTAACAGGATATCCTGATGAATTGCGCTTGACGTAGACGAGGAGTGTTCAATGCAAAGATCCCACCTTCATTTCGAATCCTTTCAAATCCTACAGTTTATTAGGAAATAGCTCTATACTGGTGTTGTAGTGTTGACTTGTGTAGGTATTAGTGAATGGATTGTAGTAATGCATGATAGTGATGTTTCGTAGCCGATTTCGGTAGAGCGCGTCATTTGCCTTGGACCTTTCGGCAATTTGGAGAACTGTGAACTCCAAGCAATTTTTTGACCACAAATACTGGAGAAACACGTTGTAACTGAGTTTCCCCTTCTTTGGTAAGACAATCATCAAACACTTTGGTGGAATGTTCCATCCAAATAGCTGTTTCAAAAAGTCTGTTGTGTCATTGATTTGCGAGCGAAGTAGCTTACTGTCCAGAGATTTTATCATAATGAATGATGAACAGAGGTTTTCCTTGAAGATTTCGATGCGGGAGATCTTTTCCTTTAATGTGAGTCACGCTAGTGACAGGATTATTCACAGTGATAACCTGATTCAGAAACTCCTCCTGTACTTTTCCTAAGATACTTGAAATTTGACTATCCTGACTTTGCACATCATCATCGATGACCAACACTATTTGAAACGCTTTTAGATCTTTTTTCATGTACCTAACCAAATGATTGACCTAGTTGCTATCATTAAACACTGCAAGAACATTTGAAAAAATTATAATAAAATCACATACGTATCTGAATTTTGCGCTTTGCAACATTGTTAGAACTAGTTCTTCATGAGATGTAGGTTATTGAACTTCAACACTTAAACTCGTTTTTTGAAAATGTTTTAAGAGCGGAAGGATATAAGCCAACCTTATTCCAGCCACCGGCAGACTGCTCATTCCACACTTTTATCCTACAGAAACTGTTCAAAGGCAGATAGAAATATTTTTTCAGTGAATTTAATGCTTTCTAACGTGATAGCAAAGTATTGATTCAAAAAATAAAAAACAGATTGCTTTATTCAAATATAGGAATGCATTTCGCATTTTCTATGCATGTATGTAGGTATTACATGCCTTTGCAAAAGATGGTGATATTTATCAGCTAATCTACTAAGGGATTCTTGTCCTAGTTCTAGCTTAACTCGTGTAAAGGAGGAGGGCCAATAAAGTCGACTGGGGGAAACAAAAATTATGGGCTGTCTAAATTCAAATAGAGCATAGTAGGACAAAATATTTAAAAAATATTTAAGGCAGAGTTCACGTGTAGAGAAGAGTGCCTTGAACTGGATAGGTTGCTGACCTGAGTAATTAGTAAAAATACCTATATATTTAAATTAAATAATCTGTAGTAATTTTGTATGAGTAACTTTATCAAAAGCGGATTGTGTCATCATGCAGCTAATCATTGACTTAACGTTATTTAATTGAAAATTTTTTTAAATGTGTTTATGACTTTGTGATGTTACTTTCTAGTTCTAATAATTTCTAAATTTTTACTGAGATACGATTTTTTCAAACTGTTTCTTTTGTTTCTTGAATTCACAAAACACTTTTCTTTGAAATTTTTCAGTGGAAACCCGGTAGCATGTCATTTCTCCCAAAATTTATTTCACCCAAAATTTATTTTACCCAAAAATGAAAACACAGACGTGTGAATACTGGGAGCCGGTGTCATTTTTAGATGGCAGTTGCTCCCAGTGGGACCCTGCGGTGGTTGTTAACCTTATTTTTTAATCATACATACATACATATGGGGTAAAATTTGCCAAATGTCCCCGCCTAAAATTTTTTTGTTGCCTAGCTTAGTAAAACTCGGCCAGATTGTAGTGTTAATGAACTTCTTTAATTTATGTGAAGGGGGTGCACCTAGTACAGCGGGTTGTCAAGATACAGGGGCCCAAATTTTCGATGCCTCACCCCGACTGCTAACCTTCAATTGTACATAACTCCTGATACAGTTATCCAATTTTACTTCCTTATGAGGGTTTTTAAAAGGTACTTTAACAAGGTTTGCAATAAAAATAACCATTAAACAAAAAAAAATTATTTCACCTTGAATTTTCATTTAAAAAAACATTTTTGAGATTTTCTTCCAATGCGGCATTTTTGATATTTTTTTAATTAGGCTCGAAAAAAGCTTGATTTTTTCTCTTGAAAAACATCCCAAAACGAAAATGGGATGTAAAGTATTGGTTGAGTTATAGAAGGTCATAAGAGCGTGGGTGCCCCGCGCCAACTAGCCACGGCGCTACTAGGCGTGATGTAGTGATTCAGTGGTTCTAATAATTGATGAAAATTATTTTTCTGTTAACGTGTAACGAATATTTTATTTTATTCTTACTTTTATGTAGCTGAAGAACGATTTAGATATTTTCTTAATTAAATTTCCAAAATGGTCTGATTTTAGGAAAACGATAGTTGATAATAAAATTAGAAACGATTTTGGTGGATGGTTCTGCTCATCCGTTACATGTTGAGATGGTTTTTGATAAGTCCTCTTGCTTCCCACGTTTTGGTGAGTTTTTTTGGTGGTAATCTCTTTGCCTTTAACAACTTGGGGTGCTTTTTGATGTGAGTCTCCTTGCCTTGCACATTTCGGCGTGCTTTTTTCATGTGAGCCCCTTGCCTCTCACATTGTTACTTGAAAAATTACTTTTTATTCAATTTTACGTTCACTTTGCTCTTCTCTTCGATTATGCGTAAGCAGAAACGTCATTTTTATCAATTATTAGAACCACTGAGTCAATATAGCACGCCTAGTAGCACCGTGGCTAGTTGACGCGGGGCACCCGCGCTCTTATGACCTTCTATAACTCAACCAATACTTCCCATCCCATTTGTGTTTTGGGATGTTTTTCAAGAGAAAAAATCAAGCTTTTTTTCTAGCCTAATTGAAAAAAATATCAAAAATGCCGCATTGGAACAAAATCTCAAAAATGTTTTTTTAAATAAAAATTCAAAGTGAAATAATTTTTTTTTTGGTAAATGATTATTTTTATTGTAAACCTTGTTAAAATACATTTTAAAACCCCTCATAAAAAGTAAAATTGGATAACTGTATCAGGAGTTATGTATAATTGAAAGCTAGCAGTCGGAGTGAACTCTCGAAAAATCGGGCCCCTATATCTTGACAACCCGTTGTACTAGGTGCGCCCCTTCAAAGAATTTACAGAGGCCCACTAGCACTACCATCTGGCGGAGTTTGAATAAGATAGGCGACACCAACATTTTAGGCGGGGACACTTGGAAAATTTAACCCCAATTATACATAAGGTCAACTTCATAGTAGTCATTGTGGCCGACTGCCCGGAGATTGGCTACATGTAAGGGAAATTGGGAAGTTAGGAAGCTGAGTAAAGGTATAGTCAGTCATGAGATAATCTTTCTGAGTAATTATGGGGTTTATTTAACCACTTACAGAGACACTGTAGAATCAAGACGCTGGTTATTCGGAAAGCCTGAAGAGACGTCAGTGTTGTTGGACTGGAGAATTCCTTGGATGTCCTTTTTATACTAAGCACAGATACTGACAGGAGCGAGAACCGGCGATATGTTGTCGACAACGTGCTAGCCTAGTTTCGGGATTTGTCAACACCGATTGCCAAAATTCGGGCCTCACCCCTTCCGAACTAGGTCAGTGCCGGAAAAAGCAAGGGCCCACTGTAACTTCACGTTACACCCCCTCCCCCTAGTGCGGGATGGGGTACATACCCTCAATGATCTTTCTCTTGACTCAGTAAGAGTTCCTGTTCATCCACGTCTAGAATTAACAGGTCGTCATCTTTTGAGCTCAGGTCTCCTTCCATGTCACTATCTGTGCTTTCCTGTATGTTCCCTTCCTTGTTATTGTTTTCTTCTACTCTATCCTTAGTTTCTTCTTCTTCGATATAGGGATTTTGTCTTTTTAAATCTTTTCTTATCCTCATTTGGTATTGTGTGCCTGGTGTTATGTCCATTCTCTGAAACAAATGCAGAAAACGACCTATTCGGCCAAACCAATGATAGTCAAACAACAAAAAATGAGAAATAATAATCTAACGTTAATTTTTTTGTTCATTCGTTCGTTCGGCCCACTCTATTCCTTTTTTAAATTAATTTAGCTTAAGTTTAATTGCCAAAGAAATCTTTGAACCTTCTCCTCTTGCCTTCTTCTATCGTTGCTGGAATCCGGACGATCTGAAACAAATAACTTGACCTAAAAATTCTTAGTTCTATAGAGGACCATATAGTAAACTTAGAACATCATAAGTGAACTTATAGTTTTATTTTCTTAAATTTAACTACAGAAGAAATTCTTCGTTCGATTTGATGAATTTTTGTATTTTTTATTACTTATTTTTTATTCTTTCGTTTCTCTAATGTATAATTCGACTTCCTCTCTCCTTTTTTGCTTTATTTCTGTCTTCTCTTCTAATTTCCAATTCTTTCATTAAATCGGCTGCCTTTTTGATTCTTTCCTTTTCAATTCTTTTGATTTCTTCTGTTTGTCTCTTGTCTAACTTTTCCTTTTCCCTCTGTAGTCTGTATTTGTACCTATTAATTTTTTCTTCTATCTGTGGGTTTTCTTCTTTTTGTTTTTTAATTACTTCCTCGTTTTCTTCTAACCAATCTTTCTTATTAATCTCCTCTCTAGAGTTCATTTTCGACAATTCTTCTTTTTTCATTTTCGCTTCTTCTTTCTTGATTTTAGCCTCCATTTCTTCACGTCTCTTACTTTCTTTGACAAGGTTGATAATTTTCTTAATCTTCGCTTCTTCTTCTTTCTTCATTTTCTTCTCTTCTTCCTTCAACTTCGCCTCTACTTTTTTTTTTACTTTCTCTTCTTCACGTCTGTCGCTTTCCTTTAACAATTGTAGAATTCTTTTAATCGTTGCTTCTTTCTCCTTTATCTTCTCTTCTTTCTTGATCTTCGCTTTTTCTTCTTTGCGCCTAGCATCTTCTTTTAGAAGTCTTAGGATTTTCTGCAGATGGAAGAATTCCGTCCTCTTTTTCTCCAGGCGTTTTGCTTTTAATTGTATTTCCTTCGTTCCCTCTAATATTTCCATTCTAAGATTTTCCAAATCTTCCTCCATTTTCATTCTATTGTTTTCTATTGCCCTTTTCATGTCTTCCTCAACTTTTAATTTTATACTTTCTTTCTTCTTCCTACGATCTTCCTAACTTTCCCAACTCTCTGCCATTTCTTGAAAAAAGAAAAACATCTCTGTCTTAATTTGTCTTTAAGTAAACACTCTGTAACGGTTGCGATCTACGAAATATCGAGTATGGGTAGAAATTTGATACGAGCGAGGATCAAGGTAAAGACTGACTAGTACAGCAGACCACATCTAGAAAGCGCAGGACGCTTTTCCTCGAAAGTAAGCTCGTTCGAAACGTCTTTAAGAAGGCGACCGAGTAGTGGATCACTACCAGCGAGTGAACGGCCCATCAACCGTTCAATTGGTCCCTCGCAATGCTCGCTTTCAAGTAGTACTGCTGTATCACAAGGAGGACAACTGCAGAAGCTCTGCACAAGGAACTAAGGTATTTTTTTTTATCATACACGGTGTACGCTAATCCAGCTGCCGTAAACTAAATCTAGGTACGCCACTCTGGCTCTAGAAACCATTTTTGTTTTGTTTTTCGGGTACGCCACCTCGGCTCTGGCAAATCTTGTTTGAGTTTTTTTTTTCGGGTACGCCACGTCGGCTCTGAAAAAACTTCTTTGATTCTGTTTTTTAGGTACACCACCTCGGCTGTAAAAAACACAATCTGAAATTAACTGAGTACTCTATTTCGGCTCCAGATCTTGATCTTGATTTGATTTATTTGTATTTTCTGGGAACGCTATCTCGGCTCCAGATTCTGATATTTATTTTGTATATAATTAAACGTGTCTCCTTCAGCTGAATCCTAGTTCGCCACCCTGGCATAGGTTCGGTTTTCCACTCCTGGCAAAAATGTACGCTGTTCAAGCTATTTTTCGCCAACCTATCTCGGTGCACGCTGTCTAGGCTGCCGAGTTTGAATCTTGTTTCCCTGGCGAACGCTATTCAAGCTGCCAATGGTAACCACGATCTTTTTGCGGTGTACGCTGTTCAATCTACCGTGTTCCTGAATACTCATAATAAGACTGATATTTATGTGTACATTGAAATAATATTTACGCTTTAAGAAAATTGTCCAAAGACAATTCGAGACTGAGAGATATGGTCAAATGCTACGAATGACTGTTGATTTATTTTATAAATCTACCGAATTAGTATTATATGTAATAAACGATGTCAGAGATATTGTTTGTAGAATAATATTAAGTTAAATAAAATAAGTTTTTATTGTAAAATTGTCAGATTCAATCTGCGTTTGCATGTCCTGGGTCTTTTAATTTAAAATTGCTTAAGTATAAAATTTTAAAGCGAAAGTCTTTATTTGTCTGTCTTTTGTCTTAAATTCATTTTTATTATCTTTCGTTACTTTTACCTTTATCATTATTGTTCAATTCTTTTTAAATCGTTTATATTCCAATTACCTATTGATTTTCCGCGAATTTTACCTACCTCATAAACTGTTGGTGATAATTTCGCAATAATTTTATAAGGACCTTCAAAATCTTTATTTAGTTTCCTCGCTATTTTCACGTCTTTATTAGATAGGGTTTTATCTCTTTTATAAACTAACTCGCCTACCTCAAGCTCAAAGTTTCTTCTACGCAAATTTTATTGCATTGTTTGTATGTTATTTGCTTCATCTAAATTTTTCTGGATTTCTTCTCAATTTTCCCAATATTTTTGTAAAGTTTGTATATGGTCCTAATTCTTTACCGAAATTTAGAAACGCAGGGTTGAAATTGGTTGAAGAATGTTTACTCTTATTCAGAGATAATTGTAAATCTTACAAATTTCCATCCCATTCGCTATGATCCTTATATAAATAAGTCTTGATCGCAGTTTTTATTGACCTATTACATCTCTCCCTGGGATTCGCCTGTGGGTAGTATTTCGGCGCTCTCAGATATCTGGTACCAAATTTCTGGGTGAGTTCCCTAATCGTCTTATTAACGAACTCGGTATTTGTTTCTGGATTTAGAATTAGGAAGTGGTCCCATGATATCAGTGGCAACCACTGTCCACGGCTCCTCAATAATTCTTTTCCCCATTAGACCTATTTTTTTTTATTGCCTGGCTTTGTTTTCAGACAAATTTCACATTTTTGGATATATTTTAAAATTACCGAGTACATTCCTGGCCAAAAGTAATTTTCGGATATTCTCGCATAAGTTTTTTCAATTCCCTGATGACCAGACTGTTTATTACCATGTCCTTCGCATAAGACTTGTTTCCTAAGATTTTTGGGGATTACTAATTTCCCCGGATTACTAACACTGCTAAAATCTATAATTTTCTAAGGGCCGATTCCACCATCTCTGATTAAATCCATGGTTAACTAATCATGCTTATTTTTTAATCATAGATTTAATCATGATTAACTTCTGAAGCGTTCCACCATGAATTTTTAACCTATGATTAACTAACCGTATACCTTGTTCGGAATAAAGTCTAGTTTTTGCGTATTTCTGTTGTAACTGCGATTTTGATTGGCTGAGTCACGAAACTTGTGTTTGCGCGCCATCTCTGGCACGCCAAACCAAATAAATAGGCCTCTGACGTCACAAATTACGCGTTGTTCACTTGCTTTGCTGAAGCGTCTTCAAAATTACATTAATCAAATTAATTAAGTGAAGCGGTGTTTTCTTAAGCGAAAAGGAAAGGAAAAATTATATTTTGAGAACGTATTTCATTTTGAGCCATATATAATGTCGCACTGCACTTTAACTAAACTTTGAGGTTACGTTGATCCCCGTTAATCGCTGGTTAAGTCGCTACCCGGCCAAAAATGGTCGATTAAGTTAAACAGCGATTAGACTACTTTAATCATGGGTTAAAAGATGGTGGAGTGCAATGTACTGATTAAATAAAGTTAATCAAAGATTAAAATTTAATCACGGTTGGTGGAATCGGCCCTAAGTATCACATGCCCTTAAGGCTATATGATCTGTAACGACTTTGAATTTATATCCTTCTAAATAAGACAAACATTTTATTATCGCCCAAAATACAGCTAAGCACTCTTTTTCGGATGCTGAATATTTTCATTCGGCTCCATTTAAGCCTCTACTGGCATATGCTATAACATACTGATTCTCATTAATTATTTGAGTAAGTACAGCTCCTAAGTCTGTATCACTCGCATCGGTCTCTAATTGGAAAGGTCTAAAATCAGGGCGAGCCAGGATATGTGCTGTCGTCAATCTTTTTTAGTGGCATTATTAACTCTCCTAAAATGTAAGCAAAATCTATACTTTCCATTAGGCTTTTTTATCATTACTATTGAGCTCGACCAATCGCTACTGCAGGGTTCTATGATTCCTTCCTCCAATATTCTATCGACTTCTTCGCACATGATCTCTTTCATTTTAGGAGAGACATGATAATATCTTTGTTTGATACGATCATGTCCCTGAACGTCAATCTTTATGCTCCGTTAAATTGGTTGCTTTTAGTTTTTTACTCATTTACGGTATTTTTTCTTTTAAAAATTTGTTCATTTTGTCCTGTTCTGTTTCTGACAGTTCCATAATACCTTCGCATATTTCTGATGCAAACGGCATTGGTTTCCTAGCTACTATCGGCTTTCCTTTGACGTTGTTATTTATAATCGCGTTATTTTCAAAATTAATCCAATTCAAATTATTTTGCGTTTGGATACTTTCAACCCTTGATTTAGTTACTTGATTTTATTTTATTTCCAGGGAAAATATTTGTATTAAAATTTGTGAAGTTCCTTTTTCCTTTAAAATCTCTATTAATAGTTTCCGCCGAATTGAACCTTTTTCTTATCGCGTTACTTCTGTTAGGTTGATAATCCGTATTACTTACACTTGGCCTATTTGCCTGGTGTGTCGATTCACCTTTTATTTCGTCAGAGTCCAGCGTTTCCAACGCCTGGAATCTATTCTACACTTTAATCTCCATTAGCTGTGGAATACGTGACTAGGCTGAGTTCTCACTGCTTGCTATACGAGGGGTGGAAGGTTTTGTTTTGGGGGATGGTTCGTCGATTAAGAACGGAAGTAACGATTTCCCGCTGTTTATCGTACTTTCTGATACCCCCTCTTTATCATTAAACAACCTAACTGTAGTACCGAATCTAATTCTAATATTGTTGTCATTCGCGTTCTTTTCCTTACTATTCTTTTTCTCTTTCTTTACTATCTCTTGCTTTTTTGTTCCTATCTGTTTCTCCTTGCTTTCCTTATTCTTGTTAGCGACTTGTAAAAGGGAAGTTTAAATTAAAGACTCTAGTACAGATTGTTTAAGAGAGAGGGCACTGATCGAGAGCGGAGAGAGTAGTGAGGAAGGGGGAGATCGTGTGTGTGCTTGTAACGGCGGAGTAGTACGTATCGAGCGTTTAAGAAAGGTGAATTGATTGTCTTCGAGCGTTATCCCAGTAAATCTTTAAGCGTTGTTTATGCTAATGAATTACGAGTGTTTCGAGCGTTTATGCTCGTGGAGTTTCAAAGAGTGTTTTATGCTAAATATATACTTTAAATCGATCCATGGTGTATTATTCGTAAGCTGAACCTAGATCATGGACCTATAGAATAAATCGATACAATTTCAGAAGTGGGATTTTTGCCGAATTATGGCAGAATCCATTACGCCTGATAGAATCGTGAAGTGCAAAGTGCGAAATTGAACGATCGCATCGCCTGAGTTGCATCAGACCACGAAGGTCACACCATCGTGGCGTGATCGCGTTCGATACGAAGCAAAATAACTCATTACAATGAGCGCGCCTAAGTCAAATTCTCAAGAAAACTCCACCGAGGAGGAATTCGAGCGATTTTACAGACAGCAAATGCAGAACGGTGGCTCTAATTTCTTTGGAACTGGGAAAGCGAGTGGGGAAAATCGTGATCTCAGTGTCGGCCATATTCATAGTGGAAACAGGCTGCCGGCCGAAACTCGAAACGTGGAGCATGATGTGCTGCCGTCTGACGGTGATCAAAGTGATATCGGAAGTCACTCCTCGAACAGCAATTACCAAATGTCCAACAGGAGAACAGCTGATGATTCTCCAGGCGAGGTACAGTCACTCCAATCACTGATTGCATTGATGATGGAAGAAAATCGTCGTCGTGACGCAATGATGGAAAGATTGTTCAATATTTCATTAAATAAAAATAGCATGCCTACCAACGACGGAGAAAACACAGCTGCGGCCCCGATGTATCGAATAATGCCGGACTTGACGAAGGATATAGGTAATTATGACGGGGAAGGTAATAGCGCTAGAGCTCGCGAGTGGTTAAATCGGATTGAGAGTATGCGAGAGTTACATCAATGGCCAGAAATTTTTGTCTTAGAAACTGCTCGAAATCATTTAACAGGTGGGGCAGCGCTTCGCGTGAAAATTACTGAGCTGAAAAAATAGAGCCAGTTCGAAACTGCCTTCAAGGCTACATTTATTACCGAAGATAGGACCACAATAAAGTTGAAGACAATGTCAGAACGTGTTCAGAATAAAGGCGAATCCATTAGTTCATATTTTCATAGTAAAGTGAAATTGTGTTACGACGTTCGTTTGGATGTGTACGAAACTAAAGAACAAGTTCTCGTAGGACTATGGTCGCGTGATATGTGCTCCGCTATGGAATCTCATGTTCATATTGATTTCGATGACTTTCTGCACGATTTGTTGAAACACGAGCGACTAGACGAACAGTGCTCTGATAGAATTCGCAATCGAAAGGGTGGTCATAGTTCAACGGATAGAGGTATTGAATCAGGATCCACCAGTAAAACCCCGACCTTCGAAAATTCAAAAAATAAAGCAGACGGAAGGAACCCAGATTGTCGACCATCAGTCAAAAACGAAAGTGGTGAATGTAAATGCTACAATTGCAATCGATTTGATCATCTTGCCAGAAGTTGTCCAGAAGACCCTCGCGAATTAATTTGTATGACATGCAATGCCAAAGGTCATACTCAAAGACATTGCACCGGGTCAACTAATAGCAACGTTGGTGGAGTGAACATTATAACTACAGACGATGGTCACGCAGTTAAGAAATGTATCAAAGATGTGGCCGTTAACGGAATTTGGCTCAAGACTCAAATTGATCCGGGTAGTTCTGACTGCACCATCAAAAGGTCGAGATTAGACGAAGCAAAATTTGAAGTTTTACCCATAAAAACGGAATTAAGGAGCTTTGGTCCTCAAGACTTTAAAGTAATTTTGAATGAGTCTATAAACGCGAGTGTTATTGTAGATAGTGTACAAGTGAATAGTATTCAAATGAGAATAGTTCCAGATGACTACCAAGTGTTTGATGTGCTGGTGAGGCGCACGTTTACCGATAGTCCATTTGTTGATTATCATAAAGTTTCGAACAGGTTGTTTTTCGTAAAAGCGAAAACTGTGATGGAAATTCCAAAAATGTTAAACACGATCGAACATACTAGATTATCGGCTAATTCGATGAACCTAATTACAGTGTGTAACAAGAGCAGTCGTTATTTGATCCCCGTGCTGAATTTCAATGATCGGGACGAGATTATTCCAAGCGATAAGAAAATGGACTACGGATCCATCTCCGAAATGATGAGCATCGATCAATCAACAGAACGAGAGCCAATATTACTGGAAGAACTCAACGTAGGACAAGATCGCCCGTTTGCAGAGAAAGAAGATTTAGCGCAAGTATTAAATGATTATAGAGTTTTTGTATCAAAAAATTTAAGTGAATTAGACTGTACTGATAAAATAGAAATGCGAATTAAAGAAAAACCTAATAGCCAGTCGCCGTTTAGTAAAGCGCATAAGTGTAGTAAGAATGAGCGTAAACAAATTGCAGAGATTATAAACGAGTCCGGTTCTTTTAGTTACCAAAAAAACAGGCGAGAAAAGACTTGTTGTAGATTACCGTAAACTTAACAAACCATCCGAGCGTATGAATTTCCCATTACCAGAAATAGATGATCATTTGACAATGTTAGGGTATAGTAATTTGTTCATCGTACTAGATTTGGCTCACAATTATCTTCAAGTTCCTCTGGCTAAGGAAAACAGAGAGAAAACTGTGTTCATCACACCAGATGAAACGGGACAATTCACATGGATGGTTTTCGGTCTGACTAATGCTCCTTTTTATTTCTCAAAATTGATGCAGCAGATTTCAGGACCCTTGAGAGATAAAGTGGTTCTTTTCTACCTAGACGACATTTTGATTCCTGAAAAAAACTGGCCGGAATTAAAGGAAAGGTTGATTCAAGTCCTTGAAGCATTGGAAACCGCAGGTTTAACCATTAAACTATCAAAGTGCGAGTTTTTAAAGAATAAAGTTCGTTACCCAGGGTTCGAGGTTTCCGATAAAGGCATTGAACCTGGTCAAGTAAAATTCGAGACGATAAATAATTTTCCCGAACCTGAAAATACACGAACACTGCGAAGATTTCTCGGTATGATCGGTTTCTTTGGTAGGTTTATACCTAAGTTCGCTGAAAAAGCTGTTCCGCTTTATAATCTCCTTAATGATGATACTCCTTATGTGTGGACCGAATTAGAAAACGATGTATTCACCGAATTCAAGAAAGAGATGGCTAGTCACCCGATCTTACGAAAGTTTAATCCTAATAGCGAAACAGAACTTCACACCGATGCCAGCTCACTCGGTCTAGCAGCAATGTTGTTGCAAAAAGCGGAAGATAATAAATTCCATTCAGTGTATGCCATCAGCAGACGTACGAGCGAGCCGGAAAGGAATTAACATTCGACAAAGTTAGAACTACTTGCTATAGTTTGGGCGGTAGTTCGTCTTAGAATGTTATTAATTAATATCGAATTCAAGATCGTGACTGATTGTCAAGCAATAATCTACTTAAACGTTAACAAAACCAAGAACCCACAAATAGTTCGCTGGCATAACCTACTAACCGAATACGAATATGAGATCGAGCATAGACCCGGAGTTAGGTTACCTCACGTAGACGCGCTGAGCAGGGTACCAGTCGAAAGCGAAGAGTATGCAGGTGAAATGTTAGATCGAGTTTCAGGGATGTTTTCTATAGTTAGCGAAGATGAAGAGATTGTAATGTTTCAATATGTAGGCGAGGGGTTACAGCACAAGATAGAGATATTGCAAAAAAGGAAGGACGAGCGAACTAATCACGAAAAATGCGAAGTGGGTGATTACGAATTACTAGAGGGAGTGTTGTACAAACGCGATAACGAAAAGTTACTTTATGTAATACCTAAGGTCATGCGTAAAAGTCTAACTGTTACATTTCATGATTTGCAAGGTCATTTCGGTTTAGACCAAACGGTAGAAAAGATGCGCCAATTTTATTATTTTCCTGGGATGATACGATATGTTCGACAACATGTAAAAGAGGGTATTCAATGTGTAGCGACGAAATCTAACACTGGCAAGCAGCCCGGTACTCTGCATCCGATTCTCCCAGGTCATCGACCTTTTGCCAGTATCCACATGGATCACGAAGGGCCGTTGGTGACAAGTCGGGGCAACAAGCATGTTTTGGCGCTGATCGATAATCTAACGAAGTTCACAATTCTAAAAGCTGTAACGAGTACGAATGTCACATGCGTAATCAGAATGCTTGATGATTTTGTTCTAAACTTTGGAGTACCGGATCGAATCATCTCGGATCGCGGAGCCTGTTTCACATCGCAACAAATCCAAGAATTCTGCAGCAAACACGGAATAAAACATATCCTGAACTCTCCACGAAACCCACAAGCTAATGGACCAATTGAGCGCATTAATAAAACGTTGATTCCAGTTATGATTACTATTTTGAATGATCCAAAAGATCGAAACAGCTCTAGCGCAAACGGGAGATCCGCAGAAGTTTCAGATACGTATCAGACGATCCCTGATTATTACTAAGATCCTGCCATGTGACACTTACGGCGTAACAGATTTAAGTATTAGACAAGGGCGGAGGTATGCGGCAACAGCTCATGTGACTTAACTCAAATTGTGGAAACCCTCCGACTACGAATCAGAAGAAGATCCGGTCACTGGCGAAGAGGAAAATAAAATAACTGAAAAAGTTAAACGCATATTGGAAGAATCACTCATAGAAGAAAGAAAGGACCCGGAAAATATACAAGAAAACAGAGAAGATTAGATCAGAACCAAAACAAATGCAGCGCCCCGAAGATCAATCAGAATTGCCAAACTACCACAGAAGAATTATAACGAGGATCATCTCGAGGACGAGATGAAGTAAAGGATGGCCGAGTGTTAACGACTTGTAAAAGGGAAGTTTAAATTAAAGACTCTAGTATAGATTGTTTAAGAGAGAGGGCACTGATCGAGAGCGGAGAGAGTTCCAGCGGGAGTGAGGGAGTGTGAGTTTGAGGGTGTGCGTGTAACGGCGGAAGAGTACGTATCGAGCGTTTAGGAAAGGTGAATTGATTGTCTTCGAGCGTTATTCCAATAAATCTTTAAGCGTTGTTTATGCTAATGAATTACGAGTGTTTCGAGTGTTTATACTTGTAGTGTTTCAACGAGTGTTTTTATACTAAATATATACTTTAAATGGATCTCTGGTGTATTATTCGTAAGCTGAACCTAGATCGTGGACCTATAGAATAAATCTTTAAATTCTCTCATAAAAAAGGGTTATGCAAATAATGTATTTGACGTGAATTGCGTTATCTGCGCTCAGATTGGGAGAAAATCAAAATGGAAAATTGCGTTACCAAAGTATGGCAGGCATTTTTTTGCTCAAAACCCCCTCAAAAATATGAAAAGCTATACTTTTTTTTCATTAAATAATAATAATTGCCTAAAATGTCAATGCTAATAAGTTGGACAAAATTATGAGCATGTTTAAAATTGTAACCAAATTTTATGTACAAAATTTATTTTAATTATTGTATCAAAAAATGATATTTCGAGAAACTCCTTTCGCAAAGGGTGTTTGATTTAAGGTTTCAAATTTTAAGAATTTTTCAGAATAAACCTATTTTCCATGAAACTGTTAGTTTTTGAAAATTTATTTCCAACCTTTTTAAAACAACATATCATGTACTTTCCTTATTTATAAGACTTATTCATTCTTTTACTGCTAATATATTTATTATTTCGATTTTTATTTACTCCATTCATTTTATTTTATTTTAAAATCAGTGGCCCCAAGACACCTTCCGAGACACTACGTATCCACAACACTGGATCCCCCCTTCAATTTCAGAATGTGACCACCACCCCAAGCCTCCGGAGCTGAGCAGATGGAACTGGTGGTGCAACTCCAACATGTGGCGTTTGAGTCGATTTCTTCTATCTGGACAGGCCTGCGATAGAGCATTCTCACTTGTGACATCACGCACTTGCACTGACTTTTGGGGGAATAACAGCGACCGTATATGCCTATAGTTTGCACATGTTGCTGTAGTTTTTTAAAATTGATTTTTCGAAATGCAGAGTGAGTATTTGGCAAAATTGTAGGAAGATGTGAAAATCCCCGATACATGGAGAAAATGAAAAAAAAGATCGAAAATTTTGATCCGTGTGCTCTGAAAGATGAAGATTTTCGTGAAAATGCGAGTGCAGTGCTCTCGATCACTATAATGGATATAGTGTCATATTTTATTCAATCACAAAGTTTTTGCACCACAAGTAAAGTAAAAGCATATAAAAGTTTGGAACGAGGGGCTATTCACTGAGTGAAAATGAGTGCAAAAATTCCTGAATTTCGAAAAATACGCGATCTTGAATCTGAGTTGAGATGAGTGAAGCGGAACAAGTCAGAGTTGGCGAGAATCGGAGAGAACTGCAAAGAATCGAAGAGAATCGAAGAGAATATGGATGAATGTAAAGAATACAAGAAGATCAGGAAGAGTACGAAATGAGTTTTCTATTTTGGCTCTGAACTTCTTTATTTCTTTAATAGATGTTTTCTCATAATTGTTCAGTTCTATTTATCAGAAAATGTCTTAGAAAAAAAAATTCTCCTCTGGGAGTAGTCCAACTTTTGGTAGAAACTTATTGCTGTGTAATCAAAATTAAAAAAAAAAATAAGCACAGTTTAATTTTGATTTATTTTTTAACGTAATTGTTTATTTTTTATACCAACAATCGACATAATCAAGAAATGAGGCAGGCAATTTTTCTGCGTAAATGGTTTTCTAACCGATGCTATGTTTGAAGTTTAAAACAACTCGAAATTGAAAGAGGACTATTGCATTATTAAAAAAAAATTAAAACGCGGCTATCTGGAAAGTGATCAATTTCTCGGAGAGGGTAACCCTCGTTTTTCGTAGTCAGTACAACGTTTTACGTAATATTCAGTAGAATGAAGTCGGAAAGACCTAGAACTGCACACAGAATTTTCCCTGGCTCATCCCGGTAGCATCATTACAAAAATGTTTTATAAAGACTTTACAATATGAAATGAAGTAACGTAAAAATATTAATAAAAGGACCGAATCCATTCCAAATCAGGCTGGTTTCACAGTTACAGTTCACACATAAAGTCGCAGAATCTCTCGGCAGCGAAATATATTCTTTTTTAAAGAAAATTAGGCGACACGTATTTTTCCTTTTTGAGAACAGTAAAAAAAAACCCATGATGTTACGAGTATTTGAATTTTGATGTCTATTTTTCCAAAAACACCATTTTTTCTTCAAATTCATATAATTTTTTACCTAATTTTGATGTTATAAATATCTTTTTGGATTCTGATAGTGGAGTTTACCGTTCTCTTACAAAATCTGTCGGAAATTTTTTTAAAGTTTAAAATTAAAAAATGGCGACTACTTGTTTAAAAATATAAAAAGTCGATTTAAGTTTTGACCATTTTTCACTGTACTTGTTTATTTATAAGGAATACATCCTGTGAGTTTTATGTGGGCTGAATTATTTTTGTGGACAGGAGAAATTTATTTTCTTAAAATCCAGTTTTCGCATTTTTCTGCGTTTTATTTATTTTTTAATTAATGCTTTAGTCTTCTTATAATTTCGGGTTTTCTGAAGTTCAAACATCGCGTCGGCTAGGAAACAGATTTACGACAAAAATTTCCCATATTATTTTTTTAATTCAGTCAATTTTTAACATAAAAAATGAACAATTACGTTGAAAAACGAGGAAAAATTAATTGTGCGTACTTTGTTTGGAATGTTGATTTTGCAGCAAAAAGTGTTATACAAAAGTTGGTCCACTTCCAGAGGAACATTTTTTTCTAAGACATTCTGTCATGAAAGTGATCAATTTCGAGAAAACATTGATTCAAAAAATAAAAAAATTCAAAGACAGAATAGAAAGCTGTTTCTCATCGTCTACTTCAACTTTCGTGAAGAAAATTTTATTCAAATGTTTATATTTAACAAGTTAATGCTCATTTTTGAATGAAGATACTTTGATGTGCTATGTCTTTAGCGTTTTTAATCAAATTTTCTATAAATTTGTATATCAATAATGCAAAACTTTATAATAATTTTATATTTATATTTATAATAATTTTAGAATTACCGCTGCAACAGTTAGAAATTCAGAATCTACGGGTTTCGATCACATCAGATAGCTAACTTTTTTTAGAAGTTTAAAATTGGAATGAATATAATGTATCCTGTAAATGGAATGAGATACGCTAAAACAGACAACATTTCTTAATTCAATTCCAAAATACTATATTAGTATATAATTTATAATTATAAAATCTATGATGAGAACATTCATAAATTAAAAAAAGTGTTAATAATTTGAAGAAAATTTTAAAAAGGTATTCGAGTTGGTGGCGGCCCACTACTGTAAATCACTCTGCCCGCCCGGTACGTGACGAATACAATAGGACCATTATATGACCGTTGCATCACTCTGAGTGCCGTTTAGGTGCCGAAATCAACACAAACAGTCACTGAAACGGCACTGGCGGCCCAGTGCCGTTTCATCGGTGGGGGAATGCAAGAACGAACTGCCCGCAGTAGAAAATTTACTGAAAAGAAGTAGGATGAAACATGAAAAGCTATTTTCCATTTCAACCCTGAGGGAAATAGTTTCTATTTTTTTCCGTGAAAATTTCACAAATTTACATGCCATTAAAGTGGCAAAAAAAGAATGCAATCTTACAACGGTTTGATGGTATCACGCGAATTTTGTAATTCTGCGGGCAGTTTGCTCTTGCATTCTAAAATTTAATCCTAACCTCAAAATCGCAAATGTTAACTTATAACTAAAACTACTAACTAATGTCTAAAAATACTTTAATGTTATACTAACCTCATCCAAAAGTAGAAAAGTACCATTGAACTTTTTGCACTTCTCCTTTACCACAAACCAGCTTCATAAATTTATAAGCTTTCAAACTTTTATATGCTTTTACTTGATTTGTGGTGTAAAAACTGTGGAAATCAATAAAATATGACACTATACAAAATAAATAGGTTCTTAATATTTCATCGTCTCATACCTATCAGTAATGTTTATTTACCTAGCAAATGCAGAATTGGTGGATGAGAATTTGCAAAATTGGTGAAAGAGCAGATTGGTGTCGCTGGTTGTTAAAAATGCTTGTTTATTGAATGCAAATATTAGTCATTATTTATTCGTTATCAATCTCAATGCAGGAAAGAAAAAGAATTATTACTGTTTTTTTTCCTTGTATCATATACTATGTAACTTTTACCATTTGTTAATAATCTTTTTCAGAATAGGATGCAAAAGACAGATTAGAAAAAGACATAATTGTATCATATCTTACGTGATATCTCGTTTGATAAAAAACTATTATCTATCATATACATCATCAGTCGTCCATATATAGAACTCTTTTTTTATTAAACGAATAACACCAATATGAATTGATGAAACTAATAATACATATCGAATATATATGAATACATTAAAGTGAAAAGCATTTTGCTTGCTTAAAATGAAACGAATAATACAGAAATAGGAATCGATGAAACGATCTGGTTAATAATAATGTTGTGGCTACTCAGCCCGCTAGCAGGAGATATAGTGTGGGTATCTTATTTAGTCCGCTAGTGGTATGAATAGTGAGGTACGTTATTCGGCCCGCTGGCAGAATTAAAAGGGTAAGTATTTATTTAGCCCCCTAATAACTTCAATTTCTGAGTTGACAGGGCTAGAGATCCTCAAAGGAGAGTTGTGTCATCTCCGCAGAGATTTTTGATCGGCCTAAGCAAACTGGAACCCGAAGGCCTAAAAAGGGCACGATTTTCAAATCCAAGTCGTCAATCTCTTCCTTTTTTATTAAAAGACAAATGTACATTGACTATGTGAAGCTTGTAAATTATCAAATAAATGATTTGCTTTGTATGCGCAGTAGCTAAAACGTAGCCTCTTGACTCAACTCTCCACTTGAGGATCTCTAGACGCCTACCAAGTGGTAGCACCGAAAAAACCCAACAGAGAGCGCGGTTCAGCTGCCCAAAATCAAAACGTAGTAAGTCGCATTTTCCTTAAGGTCTACAGTCGAAAGTTGGATTACTCACAAAAACTTAACCCTTTTTTTGGGTGATTTTTTGTGGACCCTGACATGACGTCACAGCCAATCGCAGTTCAGACACCCCCACTGAAAGTTTTCGTACCTTTTCCCCGCTTCCCCTGTGCTGTCTCCGACCATTGAATAATGGTGAGGGAGATCTGATATTCCGGTCTCTAGGAGATTATAGTAAATTTACGCATCCTACAGTGAAATGAGTGAGAAATTTTGAATGAATATTTCGCAATCAACTATATACCTTTTTACTAACTTGTTACAATTTTTTATATCAGATTTTAACATTGACATTAAAAATAATGAAAACCTTGACGTTAAAAATATTGCTTTTCTCCTCTAGAGAAAATAATGGCGTCATTATACCAAATATCTGGTACAAATTCTTATATGATTTAATGAAACTCACTGATGAGGGCTACCATTGTGTGCCGAAACGTTTGAAACAACTTAATTCGTTTCAATTCACGTGACCGTAAGGCCAACAACTTACATCAACAATTTCTACACAATATAATTTTTGAGGATCAATACAATCCCCCCAGCGATTATTAACGAAAACCCTTAATTAAGAAAATCGATTTTTTAAAATTATTATATTAATCTATGAACAACCAATTGTTGTGCTCATTTACGCAACGTGATGTGCGTAAGTGCGACAGAGCTGTATCTTATAGCTATTTCGAGGGTTACAAGTGCCCCACGATAGAAACTTTTTAAATAATAAGTAAATTATTATTAAAAAATACTCAAAATGAAGTATCAGTAAAATAAGCTGTTTCAGATGGGGATTCAAGTATTTTGTTAAAAATTTGTCTTTTTTGGTTAAATCCAACTGTTTTTTTTTTTAATTAAAATATGTTTTTTTTTAATATCAACTATTACATTTTTCGTTGAAAATTCATTTTTTTAGATTAAAAATTCAACTCTTTGGTTGAAAGTTGAACTACTTTCTTAAAAATTCTTTTCTTTTTTGGTTGAAGATTTATAATTTAATTTTAGAAACTTTGATTGGTTTTAAAATAACCTTTATGTTGAAAATTCATATTTTCATGTTAAAAGTTCAACATTTTTATAGAAAAATCGTCTTTTTGACTTAAAAATTTCACAATTTGTTATAAAATTCAATTATTTCGTATAAAATTAAACAGTTTTGTAGAAAAATCGTTTTTTTTATTGAAAATTAATTCTCCTTAATAAAACTTACACTACATCAAAATATTTAGTTGAAAATTTATGTAATTTGTTGAAAATTTGTACTTTTTGGTTGGAAATTGAACTATCTGATTAAAAATGTATGTATTTTGGTGAAAATTCGTATTTTTAGGTAGAAAATCGATTTTTTGGGTTAAAAATGCAATACATGGTAAAAAATTAATGTATTTTAGTTAAGGCTTCAAGTATTTTGTTGAAAATTCGCCTTTTTTATCATACTCAAATTTTTTTATTTATATCAATTATCAAATTTTTTGATGAAAATTGAACTATTTTGTAGAGAATTTAACTCTTTTGTGGAGAATTCTTTTTTTTGGCTTGAAAATTCAACAATCTGGTAGAAAATTCAACTGTTTTGTGGAAAATTTATGTAATTTGTTGGTTTGTAATGTAAATTGGTTTGTAATAAATAAAATTTGTAATTTGTTTATAATTTGTTCATCTTGCTGGTTGAAAATTTAAATATCTGGTTGCAAATTCAGCTCTTTTGTTAAAAGCTCGTCTTTTTGACTTGAAAATTCATCATTTTGGACGACCCTAATCAGCCATTGAGACAATTTATAGCCAATTTGCAAATAAGCTGAAACATATTTTTTAAGAAAAAGTAAAGAAATAGTGGAATTAGCAAACAATTGTGAGAAAATAGTGTCTTTAGTGTAATTTTGTTCGAAATAGTAGTAAAATAGTGTAATCATTAAAAAAAATGTGTAAAATAGTGTTAATAGTGTAGTGAGTCCAAGGCCTGCTAATAAACACACTCATATGCCCTGCGAATGTAGATAAAGTAGAAATCACTTTTCTAAATTGACCAAAATTATTTAAATAATGAAACCTTGAATTTTACTGTGATCAGAAGTAAATTCCCGGGTTTTTAATTCACTTCCCGGTCGTTTCCCGATTTCCCGGTCAAGTCGCCACCCTGTTAGGAAGGAATTTTCCTGACATTATTTCCGTAAAAATGACCAAATTAACGGGTTTATTGCGTTCCGCAAAATTTG
This sequence comes from Andricus grossulariae, assembly GCA_011634705.1. NCBI lineage: Eukaryota > Metazoa > Arthropoda > Insecta > Hymenoptera > Cynipidae > Andricus > Andricus grossulariae. The sequence goes on along the minus strand of JAABKJ010007545.1, from coordinate 53,237,319 downwards.
TTATACAGTGCAGGTTTTTCCAGGTTTCCAGGTCACATTGCCATTCTGAAAGATTCATGTGTCCTAGAAAGGATTAAGGAAATGAAGTGTTGGAAAAAAGTGGTACTGCATTGTAAGAGTTGCATGAATAAGAAGAAGAAGACGTAAGACCTGTTGCAGTAAATGGGAAAGGCCGGCCAATGCCGTCGCTTTCTCTCTATATGCAAAGCAAATAGCGTCATCTTTATCGCTCCGCTCGTGCCGGGGCTCGCGACATCGCGTCGTTCATTCCCACGGTCTCGATTCAACACATAAGCGCGCCGGATACTTAGTTTTGTGTGCATGAGCATGCACTTGTGCACTTGATAGTACATACTTAAAACACGGTGTGTACATAGCATAAGAAAGCATTATTATACCTTTATAGGCATGCGAACTGGACACGCGTGCACGCGCTCGCACGATACGTGAGCCTGAGCAGCGAGCGCTGAGCGTTGAGCGCGCTACTTGAGATGGCTCTATATAGCGCGAAATCAATCTACCGGGTGATTTTTCATTTGTTCATATTTTTGGATACTAATATAAATTAATAGAGACATTTGATTAGCAATATCCATGTCTAGACAATTGCATATTTTCCGGGATTCATTAAAATTTTTGTTTTTTTGGAACTTTTTGGACTAGAGTATCAAAGTTTGAACAGATATAAATTTAAAAGCGTGCACATCGAATTAAAAAAAAAGTTAAGAATATAAATATAAAATTTTTATCGAAAGAGAAGTGACATCTTGCCAAAAAGTTATACGATTCCATGTTATTCTAAAAGATGTATACATTTTTAAGTTTATTAAATTGATAAAATTATAGAAATTTTAAGAATAAATTTAAAGAGGAAAAAGGAAAACTTGTTGAGATTTTCTCTTTTTTTAATAATGGTGATGAGGGCTATTTACAAAATAACCTGTCTGTCTGATGCTTCTTCCATTGCTCTTACACTGTTTTTTAGTCGATAAGCATCAGCAAACTTTTTTACAAGAAATCTATTGACTTTGAATCATATAAGCCATTTAAAAATCCATTGTAAAACCAATTTTTAAATATTATGTTTCAACAATTTTTGAAACAATAATTACTAATTAATAATCTCGAATTGAAAGCGTCAGAAATTTAAAAAAATGTATATAGAACGATTTTGGACAATTTAATTAGAAAAATGAGTTGAATAATATTGTGTAATTTCTAAGTCGAAGCGCTATAAATGGATCGATTTTTTTTTTAATTGAAGAATCACAAAAGTGAATGATTTCAAATTAAAATTTCGAAAATAGGACAATGTCAAAACGTTAAAAATTGAATTGAATCATTTTGAATTCAAAGCAATTAAAATTTGACAATTTGAAATTTAAAACTAAACTGAATCTTTCAAAGTCAAAGCTTCTGAAATTCTAGAATTTTAAATTGTTATTACATAACAAAATTAGAATTTAATATCAAAGATGATAAGCCAAATTTGTTTAAAGTCAAAAAATAAATTGAATTATTCTAAAAAACGTTCAAAATAAATATTACTTTTAAATGGGAAACACTAAAAATGGAAAAATTGCTACTCTGAAAGAAATTTTAATTACCAAAAATTGTGATATTAACACTTTTTTATACTCAAACCCTAAAAAATTTCAATTATTTGAGGTAAATTTAAATCGTTAAAAAACCTAATAACTTTTAAATTGCAAATTATATTTTCCAAAATTCAACCAATTCAATTTTAATTGCAAAATTAAAAACTATGAGAGGAAAAAATAAAAAACTTAGCGTTCAACACGAAAATTCAAAACTCTAAAATTGTAAACATTTAAAATTACCGAAATTATTCAATTAATAATGTATCAATTTCAGATAGTTTAATTGTTATCTTTTTCATTTTAATCTCAATTTTTAATTTTTTAATTTCAAATATTCCTTTAGAATTATTATACATTCTTGCATTTTTCCATTCAAATATTTTTTGATTTGAAATAATTTACTTGTTTCAATCTTTAACTGAAAATCGGACAATTTTAAGAACTGCATTAAAAATTAAAATAAAATAAAATGGATTTGTGTCCAAGGTCATAACAGCATAACCGAAACCGTGCATAAATCCAGTTTCCAATGTACTCAGCAAACTTTGATTTTACAAACTATGTTCAGTATGCCGATAATTCTTTACTTGGCAGAATTAGCCGCATCTTAGATGTTTTTGTGAGATTAAATGTTAACAAATTGCTAAATTTTTGAGAACCAGGAGACTTGGCTGTAGATAGCGATAAAAAATGCCAATTTCAGTTAAAATAAAATAATACTCCCAAAATATTTAGTACATAAGTACGGGTCAAAAAAGTTTAATAACTAAAAATAGCCGATTCCCAAAAAATCGACAGAGAATTTTAATATTAAAATTGCACAGGTTTTTGAAAATCGGCTTTGGATAGCGATTAAAAATCGTACTTTCAATTTAAAAAATAAATAAAATCATGCTTCCGAGATACGGGGATTCTTAATGAAAATGAAAAAGGTTTCATCCAAAACAATTATCCTGTTCCGATAAAATCAAAATTGAAGATCGCAATATCGCAGTATGACAGACATTTTTTGCTTAAAATCCGAAAAAAATAAGAAGTATATATTTTTTTCATTAAACAATAATAATTTCAAGAAATACAAATTCTAAAAGGTTAAAAATAATTATTACTATTTTTAAATTTGAACTAAAATCTTATTTAATTTTTTTTATTGTATTTAAAAATGAGGTTTTGAAAAAAAACCTTTAACCTGCTGTCATTCTTCAAATATAAATTTTATTAGGCTCACCATTTCCCCTCAATACGTCTTTTGACTCCAAATGAAAAATATTTTCCTTAATTTTTGTCAAAGAAATAGTTTCTAATTTTTTAATAATATCTCCTACCGATTATTATTACGCGTTATTATAATGTATTGTATTATGCAGGCCTCGGACACCCTTCAGAGATAAAAAATAGTGTACATAGTGTCACAAATTTGAAAAAATAGTCTCAAAATAGTGACTTTTCTCTATTCCTCTAATTTTCCCACTTAAATGCGAACTGCGTTAATAGAATAGTTAAAAATTACACTATTAAATTCTTGGTTGAGAATTCATCTTCTGTGGTAAAATTTTTTATTATTTGGTTCAAAATTGAATTATTTTGCTGAAAGATCAATAATTTTGTTAAAAAGTCATACTGCTTGGTTGAAAATGCAAATATTTTGTTAAAAATTCGTCTTTTGGGTTTTAAAATTCAACAATTTGATTAAAATTTTTTTTCCTTCTTGACCAACAAATTTTTTTGGTTGAAATTCAACTATTTTGTTGAGTATTCATCTTTTTGGTTTGAAAAGTAATCTCTTTCGGTAGACATTCCAACTTTTTTATTTAAAAATATAACCATTTGGTTCAAAATACAACTGTCTGGTTCGAAATTAATCCGTTTTGGTTGAAAATTAACTTTAATGCTGAAAATTCAACTTTTTTGTAAAAAATTCGTATTTTTAGCTAGGAAATTAAACAATTTAGTAGCAAATTGAAATATTTCATCAAAAATGTATATATCTTATTGAAAATTCGTCTGTTTGGTGAAATATAATTTTTTTTGTTAAAAATGTAACTGTTTAGTTGAAAATTAATATGTTTTAGTTCAGGATTTAAATATTTTGTTGAAAAGTCGTTTCTGTTGATTAAATCCAACATCCAACATTTTTAGGTAGAAAATTCAAATTTTTAGTTGAAAGTTTAACTACTTTAATAAAGAATTCATTTTCTTAGTTGAAGATTGACAATTGTAGTTGAAAATTCGTTTTCTTTTGCTTGAAAATTAATTATTTAAACTGAAAATTTAACTACTTTGTTGAAAATTACACTGAATGGTTGAAAATCAACTTTTTTGTCGATTTAGTTGAAAAAATTCAGAAACAAGGAAAATATGAACTAAAAATTAATTAAATAAAATTTGGATTAACATCACCTCCGCTGCTCAATCTTTGAAAATATAACTATTTGGTTTACAATTTATATTTTTTTTTAAATATCGTCTTTATTAGTAGAAAATTAATTTTCTTGGTTGAGAATTCTACTATTTGGTTAAAAATTTATGTATTTTGTTGAGAATTCATCTTTTTTGGTAGAAAATTAATCTTCTGTGTTGAAAATTTAACTATTTGGTTGAAAAATAATCTATTTTGTTTGAGGATTCAACTATTTTTTTTGAAATTGGTCCTTTTTGGTTCAATTAAACTGTTTTTGATTTCAAATGAAAATCCTTTCTTGGCTAAAGTTTCAATGAACTTCTTAAAATATTAAATATTATTATAGTAATAATAAAACTATTAATATTAAATATAATATTAAACTATCAAAACATTTGTTGTTGAGAATTCATCTTTTTACGTTGAAGATTCAATAAAAAGTCCAAAAATACTTTTCAAGGCAAACCAAAGAAATAGTGTCATTAGCAGACAATTATGAGGAAACAGTGTCTTTAGTGTCGATTTTTCAAAATAGTAGCAAAATAGTGTCATTGCTAAAAAAAAATTGTAAAATAGTGTCAATAAAGTGGTGATTCCGAGACCTGATTATGGATTAAAAATAATCTCAAAATTTAAAACATTCTTATTTTCTTTAAAAACAGAAGTGGACTTTTTAAGCACCTAATATAGAGGAATTGGCAGCGCAGTAGTAACCGGTAAATAAGAACGAGAAATGTGGCTCGTGGTTGCAATTGCGCTCGTGCTTGACGCGCGCCTATAAAATACGCTCTCACACTCTCACAGTGATATAAAACCACACAAGCTAGGTACAGTCGTAGACATAATTGAAGTCCATAACTATTAACTATATCGTAATTTGTGACATCTGATGAATTAATGGATCACCGTCAACCGACGATCGCGATTACGTGGACGAAAAATAATCAAAGATCGAGTATCTACTAATAGTTATCTCTTGCAAGATATTGATCATAAATTATAATAGCCGGCTCATTATTAGTGACACTCGTCAACTACTGAATTCATTGTATAAGTTTCATATAGATACAGTAGTATATTATGCATCAAGGGGGAGAAGAGGGCCTTTGTTGGCGAGTACATGTTTTCAGTCCGAGCCGAAAACGAGTGCGCGACCCAAAGACGAGTGCGCGATCCAAAGATAATTGCGCGACCCAAAAACGAGTGCGCGACCCGAAGATGATTGCGCGACCCAAAGACGAGTGCGTGACCCAAAGCTGAATGTACGACCTAAAGACGAGTGCGCGACCCAAAGACGAGTGCGCGACCCAAAGATGATTGCGCAACCCAAAGACGAGTGTGCGACCCAAAGACGAGTGTGCGAGCCAACCACGAATGCACGAGCCAAAGACAAGTACTGAAAACACGATATTTCATATAAATAATGCATAGATATAGCCGTGTCTTTCCTGCCTATGGAGCTGACCTTAATTGCCGATTTCCAAGCTCATAGTTATGTAATGGCCATCTATATCTATCCCGTCAAAAATGATTACGTCATAGGTATATAATGGTTATTAACTATCGGCTTATAGATATATAATGGCCATTACATACCTATCAGCTGAAAAGGGGCATTTCAGATTCGCTCCACTAGCATGAGAAACCGCCTGATTTATGAATCTATATAAAATATATTTCAATCAGAGAAATCTCTTTTTGTATCAAAGGATGTTTCTTGACATAAGTGGAACTTCTTCTTAAATGTAAATTAATAAGGATTTTTATTCATCTCAAAAAGAATATTTTTCCAGCAAACATTATGCTTATGCGACAAACTCAGGCTGCCCGAATAACCTCATTTCCAAAATTCCCTGATTTTTCCATGACCAATTTTTTATTTTCTCTGATCACTAATATTCAAAGAACAGCATTTTATCTTGTAACATTTTTAACATAGAATAAAAGAACCAAATTTCAGATTAAAATTGAAATTTTTTTATTTATTTATATCAGAGCCAAAAAAGATTGCTTTTCTACCTTAAAAGATGTTTTTTTAATCCAAAACGACAAATATTAAACAAAACAGTTGTTTTCAACCAGATGGTCCATTTTTCAAACAAAAAAAATTAAGGTTCAAAACCAAATAATTAAATTTTTAACAAAATAGTTGGATTTTCAAGAAAACAGTTGAATTCTCGACCAAAAAAGATGACTTTTTAACGTAATATTTGAATTTTCAACAAACAGTAGAATTTTTATTCAAATGCTTGAATTATAATCCTAAACAGACGAATTTTTACTCAAATAATCGAATTTAAAACACAAAAGATTAAATTTCAACCAAATAGTTAAATTTTCAACAAAAGAATCAAATTTTTAACAAAATAGTTGAATTTTCGACCTACAAAGATGAGTTCTGAACAAAAAATGTAATAGTTAATATTTGAAACCAAAAAAGACGAATTTTCAACAAAATATATGAATTTTTTAAGCAAATAGTTGACTTTTCAACTTAAAAATATCAATTTTTAACAAAAAATGGACAAGTTAAATTCTCAGCACTAAAAATTCAATTTTCTGTAAAGCAGTTGAATTTTCAATCCGAGAATATGAATTTCCAAAAAAAAAGTTCATTGTCAACCAAACTGTACCTTCAAGCAAAAAGAGGAAATTTTATTTCTACCAAAAAAGACGAATTTTCCAATAACATAGTTAAATTTTCAACAAAAAATGGAAAAGTTAAATTATCAGTTGAAAAAATAAAAAATAATTTTGAACCAAAGAGATGAGCCTTCAACAAAATTTTTTTTAAGAAAGTAGTTCAACTTTCACACAATTAGTTGAATTTTTAATTAATAAAGATGAATTTTCAACAAGATAGTTAAATTTTCAAACAAAGTGACGAATTTTTAACTGAAATTATGAATCTTCGATTTTTAAATAAAAAACTGTTGAATTAAACAAAAAAAAAAGATAAATTGAAAAAAAGGTTAAGCCATCAACCAAAGAAGATTAATTTTCAACCAGGAAAGTTGCAGTTTTATAAAAAAAAAAGGAATCTTTACTAAAACAGATGAATTTTTAAATTAAAAAGACGATTAGTTTCTGTCATATCTACAGTGTGCAGTATATAGTCTATTAAAATATATAATATTTAGTAAGTAAAGGAAAACAATATTTAAGATTCGTTCTGAGTCAAAAGTAAAATTCATATAATTGATATCACATGAATACAGTTGTCTTGCGCTTAAGGTCTTTTTCTACTTGAAACTGTGACTAAAACTTAGTTTTCTCTTAGTAAAAATAAATGTTTATCAAAATTTTTAACTTACTAGGCTCATTTCTATTTGGTCAAACAACTTTTTTTTGGCAACTACATACATATTCTATAGAATATTAAATAGAAGTTTTCGAACTGTTCAAATAAATCAAATATATCATCTCAACAACAATTTATCTATATACATTGTTCCAGATAGAAAGTGAAAATAAGCATTTTAAGTATGTTTAAACACTAAATTATTAATCTAAATTATTAGTCCTGAAATTAGTCAAAAATTTCGAAACAATCAAAACTTTGAGATGATAGATTTCACTTAAATTTGAAACTTTTCGCTGTACGAAAAAGGTATTCACTATCAAATTAAAAAAAAAAAAATAAATAAATAAATGTCTGATATTCACCCACAAAATTGATCAATTTTACTGTTAGGGCTGAATGAAAGTGTTTAAAGAAGAATATTACAAATAATATTAAATTTAGAGTTGAATTTTCAACCCGGAAAGTTGAATTTTCGAGAATAAAGTTCATTTTCAATCTAGGGAGATGAATTTTCAATTCAAAAGGACGCATTCTCCACAAAACAGTTGAATTTTCGACCAAGAAATATAACTCTCATGAAATATTAAAAATTTCAACAATATAATTAAAACTTCAACAAAATAGTCGACTTTTTTACCAAGTAGCTCAATTTTCAAAACAGAAGATTAATTTTCTACCAAAATACAAATTTAAAAAAAAGACATGAATTTTCAACCAAATAGTTGAATTCTTAACTAAAAAAGATAAGTTTTCAACAAAAAATGGAATAGTTACATTTCTCGATCAACAACTTACTTTTCAACAACAAAAAAAAAACAAATTATGAAGCACTTGAATCGGAAAAACGAATTTTCAATCACTTGAATCGGAAAAACGAATTTTCAACCAGTTGAATTTAACTAAAAATGGAGAATTTTGAACCAAATAGTTGAATCTTCAACCAAAATAATGAATTTTCAATAAACAAACCTAATTTTCTACCCAAATAGACAAATTTTAAACAAAGTAAATGAACATTCTGCTAAATGGTTGAATTTTCAACTTATAAAGGGTACATTTTGAACCAAAAAAGAATTAGATAAAAAAAATTCTAATAAAAAAAGAAATTTCCCACAAAATAATTAAATCTTTAATTAAATAGTTTAATTTTCTACCGATATAGTAGAATTTTCAACCAAAAGTATGTATTTTCAAAAAAAGTCAATTTTCAACCAAATAGTTCAATTTTCTACTCTAGAATATTAATTTTCTATGAATTATTTGATTTTTGACCCAAAAATATGAATTATCAACAAAACAGTTAATTTACGGCCAAATAGTTGAATTTTCGACTAAAATTATGAAACTTCAACTGAAAAAAATGGTTTACAAAGTAATTCAACTTTAAGTCAAGCAGTTGATTAAAAAAAAAAAAATTAATTCTCAACAAAAAATTGTTGCCCCCAATAAAACAGTTAAACTTTAAACCCAAGAGATGCATTTTCATCCAAAATTATGAATTAAAAAAAAAATAATTTTCAAGAAATGAGTTCAACATTAAACCAAACAGACTGTGTTTTCAAGGAAAAAAATGAATTTTTAATGAAGTAGTTCAAATTTCAACCAGGTAATAGAATTTTATACCAAAGAGATGACTTTTTAACAAAATTGTTGAATTTGCAATAAAATAATTAAATTTTCAACCAAATAGTAGAGTTTCTAATTAAACGAGATGAATTCCGACCCAAAAATATAATGGTGGACTTGTCAACTACAACAAAATTAACTTTTAAGCAAGAATAGTTAGATTTTCTTAATGGATTCTCTTAATTCAGTTCGTGACGTAGTTTATGACATTTTAAGGGAGTTTTCACCGAAATGTCGCAAATTTTCACAAAACAATTTTTCTTTTAAATGGCATTTGCAAGATGTCATCAGAAAATCTTAAGAACAGTTTTATCGACGTGTCCAAATGAAAAGGTTCTATCTCGGAGAACCCAAATGAAAAGGTGCTAACTCGTAGAGACAAAAGAAAAAGTGCTAACTCGCGTGGTGGCATCTCGAAGCTTCAAAATCCCATATAAATTGTATTGGGAAAATCAGCGCCCTCAACTCTGTAGCACTTTTTCATTTGGTCTGCTCGAGTTAGCACCTTTTCATTTGGTTTCTCCGAGATGGAACCTTTTCATTTCGACACATAGCTACATGGTACACAAAAAATTAATTACATTTTCTAGTACCGCGGTACATAAAAAAAATGTTTCACATTCGTGCAAGTTTTTTTTTTGACAATAAATGTTGCAAAACCGGACCAACATAGGTGCTTACAAAACTTTCTACGAAGACTGTCTATAGTTGAGGTTGAGCGTTTCTTGCACAGCATCTTGCACTTGCGTGATCTAACTCGCTCTGTGCTGCACTATCTATACTCTCTTTTATTTTCTATCGTTTTTTCTTTGCTGCCATTACTTTCAACTCCATCTTACTCAAAGTCGAGATCAGAGCACCGGAAGTTGTGCTACCGATTCTACACAAGTCGAGCGCTAAAATACCACTTATACGACTAGGGAATTGCGGTAACTACGAGTTTTTCCCTTACGCGTTTCCTGCGATTTGCGATCGTGGGCCATTTCTTTCCTTAATGGGAAACTTGTGGTGAAGACGAAGCAAGCAAAGATTCGCAGAATTCCAAGATGGATATGGATGCGATGTTGGTGAAACAAGATTGCGATCAGGTGTTGAGCAGTTTTGCTTTTTTGCTTCTAACATTTGTGAAATGCTAATATTTTACCAATAGCGAGGATACAATGGCATTTAGAGAAAGAAAAACAATGGAGCCTTCAGTTTCCAAAACTGCAAAAATTTTCAACTGCAGGGGTCGGAGCAGTGGGGTTGCCAGGATTTGATAAAGGGAGGGTTCGAGAGGCTGAATAGAAAGCACGTTACTACTTACAGGGAAAAGTAAGGATAATTTAAGACGTAACATTTATAAATGTCATCCCTGCAGAGAAAATTGTTTTCAAATCATGAAAACTGTACATTATCCCGCACATCCATTAAACTTTTTCTGGCATATTTTCAATTATCCATTAATTAAGACCACATTAATGCCATCCGGTTCTATATAAAAGCGCCCTTTGATTTCTGACGGATTGAAGAATAATAATCTATAGAGTCAGAGCTAGAGAAAAATAAGTTTACAGCCAAAAATGAAATAGGTAATTAAATTTTCATATAAAAAAACTAATTTTCAACAACAACAACAAAATTAATAACCAATTACATTAAAAAAGGCTAATTTTTACAAAACAGTTGAATCGTCAACCAAGTAGAGCAGTTTTCAACAAAAAAGATTAATTTTCTATCAACATACACGAATTTTTAACAAAATAGTTAAATTTTCAAGCTAAAAAGTCGAATGTCTTAGTATGAAATTAATTATAATAATATTAATGAATAATTAATAATACTAAGTATAAAATGAAATTCAATATAAAATTTTCGGTATAAAAAAACAACTAATTTTTAACAAAATAGTTGACGCTTCGACTTATAAAGGAAACATTTTAAACCAAAAATGAAATTGGATTTTTTCAAACTAAAAAACTAATTTTTAACAACCAAAAAAAAACGAGTTTTCAACAAAATAGTTTAATTTTCTATAAAAGTAGATAAATTTCTGAACAAAAAAGTTTATTTACGACCAAATAGTTGAAATTTCAACTAAAATCGTGGATCTTCAACAAATAAAAAATGTATTTTGACAAAGTGGGTCAACTTTAAACCAAGTAGTTGATTTTTGAAACAAAAAAAAATGAATTCTCAACGAATCATATAATAGTTAATATCTCAACATCAAATTTTTAATCAAAACAGTTGAATTCATAAAAAAACACGTATTTTAAACAAAATAGTTCAATCTTCAACCAAAGCAGATTAATTTTCAACCAAGCAGTTAGGATTTCAACCAAAAAGATAAATTTTCACCAATAAGATTAAGTTTCTACCAAAAAATACGAATTTGCAACAAAATACATGAATTTTCAAACGGAAAAGATCAATTTTCACTTTAAAATATCAATTTTCAAGAAAAAAAATGAATATTTACATTCTCGGGGGAAAAAATAATTCTCAACCAAAAAAAAAAGGAAAATTCAGCAAAATAGTTCAATTTTCAACTAAATAATACCTGAACTTTCAAATAAAATTATGAATCTTATAAAAAAATGAATTTTCAAGAAAAGAGTTCGACATTCGACCATAGAGTTGAATTTTCAAACAAAAAGTTGATTTTTTACCACGAAGACTAATTTTTTACAAAAAAAAAGATGAATTGTCAGCAAAATAAATGAATTTTCAACAAAATACTTGAATTTTCAACTAAAAAGATGAATTTTCAACCAAATAGTTGAATTTTAATCTAAAAACGATCAATTTTCAAAATAACAAATAATATAAAAAATGCACACACAAAAAACATTTCTGTAATCGTTTGACCCCCATTAAGAACATTTGAAATAGTGAAATCTGTTGAGATCCTCTGAAATTTCGGGAAAACACGTAAATCTTTTGAAATCCCTTGAAATCTTTGAAATCCTTTAAAATTGGTAGAAATCCCTTGAAATCTTATAATTTATTTTAAAATCCTAAGATTTTTTTTTTAATTTCTTGAAATCTCTGAAATCCCTGAAACCCTTAGAAATCCGTTGAAATCCCTTAAATCTGGTGAAATCTCGTAAAATTCAATAAAATGTGATAAAGCCTCTTGAAATCCCTTGAGATATTCGATATTTTCTAAAATTCCTTGAAATCTATTAAAAACCCGCAAATTCTATTAAAATCCCTTGCAATTTATAAAATCTCTTAAATCTGGTGAAATTCCCTATTAATCCCACAAAAAGCGAGTAAAATCCCGCAAAACATATCGAAATCTGTAATATCTTTCAAAATTCCTTCCAAAATGATAAAAACTTCGAAATCCGCTTGAATCCCATCGGAAATTCCGTAAAATCCCATAAAATCTGATAAAGCCCTTTGAAATCCCATGAAGTATTTGAGATTTTCTGAAATTACTTGAAATTTTTTGGAATACCCGAAAACCTTTGGATTCCCTTGAAATCTACTGAAATCTATTAAAAACCCCTGAATTCTATTGAAATTCCCTGATAGCCCTGGAAAACTCTCCAATTTTTTAAAATCTCTTTGAATCTATAGAAATTCTTTATAATAATCTTATGGGATTTTTTCATTTCTTTTGAAATCCTATAAGTATCACAAATATCATAAAATTCCTTGATATCGCTTGAAATTGAGTAAAAACCGTAAAAATTTCTTAAAATCTTCGAAATCTTCTGAAATTATGTGAAACTCTTTATAAATTTCTTAATCTTTTGAAATTTTCTATAACCCTATGAAATTCTTTGAAATCTCATAAAAAACCTCGAAATCCCGCACAAAATCTCGAAATCTGTAATATCTTTTAAAATTTCTTTAAAAATGTTTGAACTTCTGAAATCCTCTGAAACGCCATAAAATCTCATGAAATCCGTAGAAATGCCTTTGAAATTTGATTCCATTTCATTTACTCTTTAAAATCTTTGCTACTCTTTTAAAATCTCTTTTGAAATTCCTGGAAGTTATTTTAGCCAATCAGCGAATAAGTTTGAAAATATTTTTTTAGGCATAGTAAAAAAATTGCATTTTTAACAAACAATTTGACAAAATTGCAGCATTAGTGTCACTTTTTTCAAAATAGCAAAATAGTTGCATCGTAAAAAAAGTATCATAAAGCGTCAATAGTCGCGTCAGTCCGAGGCTTGGATCTATATAAGAATTGTCAAGAATTTCGAATTTTAGTGTTCAAAATTGCGGAAATCGCCCACAAATGACAAATTCCCTGAATTTTGAATTGGTTGAAATTTAAAAGCATGGTTTGTCCTAAATTAAACAGAAATGGGCAAGCTGTCAGCTTATACATAAAAACGAATCATGAAATTAAAATTGTATAAGTACCTTTGTAATTTAATGTTCTGATGAGATCTTGATACCCCAAAAAAAATGTTGTGAATAAAGCAAGTATCAAAAAAGATGAATTGGTAAAGGCTAATTTAATTCAAATTCTTAAATATAAGTCTGGAAACAACAAGGAAGATGCGGGAAGAAGCGTTTTGAAAAGGATAGCTATTATAATTCCTGCGCGATAAAGATCTGGAATCTGATGAAAATTGTAAGTCGTCGTAATTTACACCTTAACAGCAGTGATTCTCCGAGATAGTAAACTAAGTATGTTTGAGTTCATTTAAAGCCTATACGATTACTCATGTCGCATGTTGTAAGAATTTAAGGAAAGAAAGGAGAGGAAATGGCTTTTTTCACTTTTATTAAACTATGCAAAAAAATTATAAACGCTTACACGAAAGGGGCTGAGAACATCATAAATTCCAAAAGCTGGCTGGGTTTGCAACGGATATGGTTACCTTTTTTTCTGATATAATGTGTCTTTAAAAAAGAATTTGTACTTCAAAAGTTACATTCTCAGAGAATTTGTTTCATTTTCAAAGTATAATATGATTGCATTATAAATTTCAGGCCTCGAACTCATAAAAAAATCCGTAGAAATTCTCTGAAAACTTATCATTTCTTCTGAAATTCTGTGAATTCCTTAAATATAGTGGATCCCCTTGAAATGCCTTAAAATCTCTTAAATCCCTGAAATCCTTTAAAATTGAGAGCATTGATGGAACTAGACATGCCTTTTATAATTAATATACCCGGTTAATATTGATATTAGAATATTTTCAATAATTAGTAACAATTAAAAATTATTTGAACATTACAAAAAATAAAACATAACACAAAAATCATCAAATTACATAGGTTTTAAACAAGTTATTAGAAATTGTAAATTTGAAAGTGGTACAAATTAAATAACTAACTTGAAAGAGGGGAAATAATTCTCAAAAAACCTTACATAAAAACTTACATTTTTGAATTTTGGTTATGCTGTGTGTCTTTTTAGCTATATTGCGTACAAACGATATTGAAATTCAATAACTAACGCTGTTTCTTCAAAAAATCAATTGAAAAAGCAATTTTCGATAATTTTACGCCGTTTATGGAAAAGGGGCCCATAAATCATATTTTTTAAGTTTTTGAAAAAATACAAGTATCTTTATTAAGTATCACCTACATTTTTTACAAAACGTAGATGATATGTTACCACAAATTTATAAAAAAGAAATATATGCATTGCATTAATTTTATTCAAGTTATACTCAAATAAAAACTTTAAATTCGATTTTCTCCAAACAGCAGTTTGGCATATGGGTCCCTTTTCCATCAACGGCCTAAAATTCATTTTATTAAATAAATAAGATTTTTGAACAAAATACATGAATCCTCAACCAAATAGTTTAATTTTCAACTGAGAAAGATCAATTTTCAACCAAATAGTTGAATTTCGAACTAAAAAAGGTCAGTTTTAAACCAAAAATGGAATAATTAAACTTTCAGTTAAAGAAATTAATTTTCTACTAAAAAAAATCAACCAAAGTGATGAATTTTCAATTAAAATGATGAATCATAAACTGGAATAGATGAATTTTAAACCAAGAAAATTAACTTTTAACAAAAGAGTTTAACTTTCAACTATTAAGTAGTGTTATTTTCAACCAAATTTTCAACTAGAACGGTGAATCTTCAACTGGAATACTTTAATTTTCAACCAAGGTTAATTTTTACCAAAAAAGACCATTTTTTAACCAAATAAATTGTTTGGTTGGCAATAAATTGCTAAACAAACATTGCGTATTTAAATTTGAAATAAAAAAAATCAATGTTAAGCCAAAGAGATGAATCTTCAACTAAAATGATGGAATATTTAATAGGAATAGTTACATTTCCAGTTTAAAAAAAAAATAATTTATAAAAAAATAGTTACATTTTCGAAAAAAGTGATGAATTTTCAACTAAAATGATGAATCTTCAAATGGAATAGTTAAATTTCAAACCAAAAATATGGATTTTCAACAAAATAGTTAAATTTTCAACTAAAATAGTTGAATTTTCAGTAAGAAAATTAATTTTGAGCTACAGAAAAAACAAATTTTCAACAAAATAGATCATTTTTCAACCAAAGAGAGGAATTTTCAACCAAAAAATCAACTTTTAACAAAAGATTTTAACTTTCAACCAAGTGATTAAATTTTTATTCCAAAAAATATGAATTCGGAATGAAAAATGTAGTAGTTGATATTTCGACAACACACATTTTTTATTTTTAGTTAAAAAGAGTTGAATTTAACCAAAGAAGAAGACTTCTCAACATGAGTTGAATTTTCAACTAAGAAAGTTTTTTGCAGTCAAGGGAAAGAAAAAATGTCTAACAAACTGTAGAATTTTTTTCAACAACAAGATGAATTTTCAAATAAAAAGATCAATTTTTAACCAAAAATAGAATAGTTAAACTTTCAGTTCAAAAATTAATTTGAAACCGAAAAAAAGCGAATGTTCAACAAAATATTTAAATACTGTAATATAAAAAGCTGCATTTACAAATGAAGAATCATTGTTATTCAAGTTTATATTGCAATTAAAAAAAAAAAAAATGAGCAAGCTCTCGAAAAAGTTCCCTGATATAAAACAAAATTCCCTGACATTAAAAACAATTCCCTGACATTTCCAGGGTTTTCCAGGTATATAAAATTTCCTAATAATTCCAGGTTTTTTTTAGGTAGGGTACACACCCTGTTATTAACAGGGATCACAGCGCAAAAGGAGCTCAAAAAAGGGGAAATAGGGTGATTTTCTCACGAAAAAGAGGAAAATATGGAAAAGATTAAACATTTATTTTTGACATGTTTAACATCTTTCTCATAAATATTTCTTATTCGTCATTTCTTCCTTACTGTAATTAATACTTTCAATGTAAAATTAAAAGTACGTTCTTATTCAGCCGAGCGAAGTAAAAATGCTAAAATTAATCAAATCGTTTGAGTGGACATTTCTTCAGCTTGAACCAAAGAAACATGTTATTATTTTTTATTCATTGGAAACATTTTTGTCGTGGTGTATATAACGTCCCAAAATCACAAAAAAAAACATGAAATCCCGAAAATCCTAAATCACGACCAAAGTTTTCTTTTCCGAAAAAGCAAAATGATAACATTTTTCTTTGGTTCAAGCTGAATAAATTTCAGGTTCAACATATTCAACTTTTTTTAAAATGTGTGCATATGACTCGATCCGGACAAACATGTTTTTGCACAAATTCAAAAAAATTATTACTGCGCGAAAAGTTTGTTTTTAAATTTCGTAATTTTTAATTATTGTTCACTAGTAAAAACAGTAAATTTTACGGATTTAAATTTTTTTTCACTTTTGTCGAATGCCAACTCACAATTTTTTCCCCCTCAACTCTCAAACTCAAATAAAAAATTGCTCAAGTTAGAACATTTAACATTACAGTTGATGAATTTAGAATATTCCATTTTTTACTTAGGTAGGTATATAAAGTGTTCAACTTCTAATACTTACTTAAAAAGTACTACATATTTTGTAATTTTATTGGTACCTTATTTATTCATAAATTATTTATTTAAGTGATATATTTGCTTTAATTATTATTCAATAATGGATACACTTACTAATTTCAGAGAATTTTCCGTGTAATTCAAATATTGTATTTTCAAATATCGATACATTTAAAGAGAAAGGGGGAAAAAGGCAGAGTATATTTTAACGGGCAGCTCTGCTAAATCGGGTAGTTCCGAAAAAAACGGGTAGTTCTGAATTTCAGGTCATTTTGTACTAATTGAAATTTTTTTCCTTATAATTTATGAAAAAAAAAATATTATTTTCGATCAATACTTTTAGTATTTATTATCACAATTGTTCACATATATTTTTGGTATTTTTCAATTGTCCGAACAATCCTATAATTTAGGATAGCTGTGAAGATCTTATACAGTGTGTTCAGACAAGTTATTGGCCTGCAATTTTTAGGGTCAGCTAAGTTGCCCGTTTTCGGCAGGAGCACTGTGCGCAGTTCAACCAACCACTCCGGCGTGGGCTCTTCCACCTTTAGATCTGAGGTAAAAATTCGGGGCAGATGCTGGTGGGTTGAAGGAAACTCCTCCTCAGGTGTTACGAGGGCACTGCACAGCTCCTTAAAGCTATTTATATTCTTTGAGTGTTCTTTCAGTGGATGCTGAACATCGTAGACTTCTCTCCAAAATGCCTCGACCTCCTCTGGAGTGGACGGGTGGACGACAGTAACTGGAGGGTGTTGGAAGAGTCATGATGGGTCAGACAAAAACTGTTGATTTTCTCTGACCCACCTCTCGTTGCGGATAGAGTGTCCTTGTACCAAGGGTTTCTGCTGAATATGGTTACACTAATTAATAAGCAGTCGCGGGCAATTGTCCAGGGATGGTCCCGAAGGAATAACCCCTAAGTGGAGGCATAGCAACCGTGCCGAAAGCTGAATGGCACCTGGGTGAGGTGTCTCTAACGGTGACTGTGGGTTACCGGGTATGCAGCCTTATCCTTGCATGCGGGGCTATACAAGGATGGACGAAACCAAAGAAAAAAATGACAGAAAAAATCGGTGGCAGTCATGCACTTGTCATGGCTTGGACGACAATGTCGATTATCCTAGAACTGGGGGGCCAATCAAGACGAAGTCAATGCGATGGACCGCCGGAATCTCAGGAATTTTAGGTGGACGGATCGATTCAATGACGACCTGCTAAAATGCTACGATACTAGTATGACCCCTAAGCGAGAAGATTACATGGCACGGCAGCATGATCTATGGTGCGAGAAATACCCAAAGTTCTCACACTGCTCGCATCAACGTATGCGAAACCATGCCGAAAACCTCCGGCTGAGAGGCTATTTCAGCGGAGCGCCTACTCTACCACAGCCAGAACAAGCCGGCAACAGAAAAAGAGAGGCGACACTGATACCACCTGCAAGCAGGTATCCAATAGAGGAAAAAGGATTCTTCTGGACCCTGAGAAACGTGTATAATTGAGAGAGAGCATTGGTGGATGCAAACCGTAAAACAAAACCAACGGCTGATCATAAGACCAAAAGACGAATGCATCAACTCATCACAAAGATAGACTAGGCAAGACAGTACGAGTCCCTCATTCAGTGTGTGATTTACTATATAACATCTGGCAGGAATTTCACCGGCAAAGTTCGACAGTTCGCGCGCAATCTGCGTAGACGTTATCGCACACTTAACAAGTCAAAGCTGCTGACCATCAGGCATCATATTGTTGACAGAATACGGGTATCATCTGACGCTAGGAGAAGTCTAGAGCAAAAGGAGAGTCGGTTCAGAGAAAACGAATTCTTGAAATGACCTCCCAAACGTGCGTAACTCCTACCTTGGAGCATTCCGCAGTAGTTTCTGCACAGTCTAATGTCAATATGAATCCGCACCTTGCCTTTGGAGAGAGCGATTTTGTTGATAGTGATTTTGAAGAACGTATGAAACAGTAGCTAGTTGAGTCAAACCCGCGTCCTGGAATTCCTGAACTTAAACCCAGAGAAGAGTAGGCTCCGCATGAAGAAGGGAAGGCGCATCAAGAAGAGGAACCGCATCAACAGACTCACCAAAATTCGGACGATGAGTCGGATGAGGCTGGTCATAACTTATGTTGCATTTGTCGCTCAAATTAATCAACACATGCTCTCATTCCATGTGGCCATAGATGCATTTATCATCGGTGTTGCGAAACCTTTGGCAACCTTAACGGAAGAAAAGTATGCCCAGTCTGTCGTGCCTAAACCATGATGGCGATTCGCATTTTTAATTAGAAGTTAGTCAATCGAACTTATTTCCCCTAATTCAATGTATATTGTATTTTTTGTCGCTGTTCGTACTTTCTCAAGTAATAATATGATAAGATACTATAATGGTAATTCTAATACAATTTAACTAGTGCAATTGAACTTATTTATTGTTATTTGTTTTACGTAGCAGGACTTTTTTGTACCTGATTGCATTTCTGCAAAAAATTATATTATTCAATTTATTGGACATAAATTGTTTTACAATCAACTGATTCAGATAACATATGATTCAAGTTTCAAAATCAGCATTTTTATAAATGATTTATAAAATCGAGGAGAATATCGCAATTGTTAATCGTAAGTAATTCTGAAAGAGAACTAAAGGCGAACTTCAGAAAAAAATATTTCAGCGTAAAATTGTTTATTTAATATTACTGATTGAGAGTTTTGTATTTTTCTTCCCGGTTAGTTAAAAGTTGAAATTCTTATATAATCCTAATATTTTTGGACATATTTTATTCCTTGTAAGATCCTCTATAAAGCCCTTTGGGACGTTTTTATTTACAAAATTTGATTTAGGACTTCTAAAATTGTCAATTTTATGAAAAAATAGTTTTCCTAACCAAAATTGGTCTAATGAAAACGTACCAAAGAGATTTCTAGAACATCTTTCAAGGAATAAACTAAGCCCTACACCATTAGAATTACCTAAGAATTGCAACATCTACCTAAAGAGAAAGCAAAAACATGAAACGCTAAAGAACTATTGTTACATAAACAATTGCAACCAGAAATTGAAACCCATTTCCGTCGTGTGCACTTACCTTCTCGTATTTTGAGTTTTTTGTTCCTAAAGGAAGGCGGTTCGAAAATTTGAAAACACCAGCATGTTACTTTGATATAAGTACTTCAGTCTAAAATTATATATTGCGTCGCATTTCAGTCTCTGAAAGAGAGATAAATTCAAAATATGAAGAAATTTGGCATTGTGAAATAATTTATATTGCGATTGCTGTATTTGCAGTGGTCTCTTATTTCAATTTTGCGCTTAATCTTATTTGGTACCTTAGGCCGTGTTTCAAAGCTCCATCTTTAAATGAATTACCGACCAGAATAAATACATCTAGATGAGAAACAGCGTCTTAAAAACGATACGGAAGTCCAGTAGGATAAATGAAATTTCGGTGATAGAGAGATTACGGCGCATGAAATTTCGGATATATCTATATAAGGTTCAATGGAAATTAGGGGAAATAAACCTTATGACAAATGATAATTCGGTGCCATAGAAATTAGGCCACGTGGAAGTTTGAGCAAATGCTGAAAGTAAAAATTATGTTACGTGCCGATTCGGGCAAATGGAAATTAGGTTCTGTGGTTATTCGAAAAAATGAAAATTACGTCATATAAAAATGTAGAAAAATAAAAATTAGCATAAATGAATGTTAAGGCCAATAGAAATGAGGTGATCTGATAATTATGCCATATAATAATTCAGACTAATCACGATGCTGGTTAGTGACAATTCGTTGTAAATAAAAATGATGGAAAATGGATATTATTTTAATTGATTTTGGATCAATAGAATGGTCTGCCAAGTGGAATTTGGGAAATCTTCATGCGCCTCATCGTAATAATTGGTAATATAGTATTCTGTCATATCCACGTTTGACACTAGAAATGATTATCTAATGATGGTACTTTTGAAGGCGTCTAATAAAAAAATTAATAGATCTACATAACAAATTGCATAATATTTTGTTCTTTATCAATATTTAATTAAATATAAAGACTTTATTTCAATGCGAAGACGTTTCTCTATTGTTTCAAACTGATGCAATTAGACGTTAAGACATTTTTCCCTACCTCATTCTTGTCTTGCATATAAGAAAGTTATTATAGGTACATCATTATAGGTCCATAATAATTGAAGCAAGATTTAAACCTTGCGAACGATAATACATTGCATTTTTATTCTAATGATCAGTTATTTTTATAATTTTGCGTCGACTTCGAATCACAGACAATACTAACTGTTACAGTTTCTTAAATTAAATTATGTGGAGATGTTGGTTTGTATATTGTTTAAATGTACTACTCTAAAATTCTTTGATATGCGGTGTTGAGAGCCCACAGGAGTTGTGTGTGAGTTTTTATATATAATCCACGAAGAAATGTATTATTGCGATCCAAAATTGCCATGATGTCAACAGTGGATGTCTTTAAAACATTTCGCTCTTCGGTTGGCATGGGCGCAGGCTGACTACCTGTAACACTCAAGCTAATTGGTTTATCAGCTGAAAAAGTGTACTTGCGAATTTCGAATACGCGGTGCGGTTTCGTGCGGTGAATAAGCCTAATAAATTTAAGTTCATCAGGACCCCCATTAGGCAAACACTCGAACTGTGACATCGACTCTGCAACAAGAAACAGAGCATTAATTTTTTCAAAGTACGCAATCGTATGTTGGTATTGACTGTGTTCAGTTCCCAAATGGCAAGATACACATGCACTCAATTCTCACGGGATATCTTCAACACAAAAAAAATGTAATAAAATCTACAGAATAGCTGGAAAGGATATTAAATTTCGCGTCACATAAGTAAGAGACTTGAAAAATCAGTGAAAGAATAACGAGGTCAAGCAACTACTAGAAATGGTAGAAAATAGGATGGAGCATTTGGGCGTTTCCATGGAAGCGTCTTTTTTTCTGTCACCGTGACTTTACAGAACAATCCTACAAACAAGTTGGTTGATTTGGTTTGTTTTAATGTGGACAGGGGAGCCCGTGACACCAACTTGTGGCGCTCAAGCTAAAATGCCTATTGTGCTACACCCTTGTTTACTTTCAAGGTAGTACACTGAATTCAGCTACCTGCAGAGCGTAATGCTCCAGAAATATAACTCTTAGGTGCCAGGCGTATCACATCGCATAGCCAATGAGGTTTTTCTTTGTTACGGGCAAACTGATCTTCACTCACTCTGCCATCCAGCGGCCTCCCTAGCAGGCTGTAAAGAGAATACGGACAGGCTAGGGTGGGCGGAGCGATCCATCTGATATCATTAGTTAGAAGCACAGATTCGATGCACTAATATGTGTGTTATAAAGTGTATGGATGTGTGTGTCTTCATTACTCGAAATCGATCAGCGACTACCGAGCTAGAGTCTTCATGAAGCCGCAACGCAAGCAGATGACTAACTCTTTTCCAAATCGTATATCGTATATCGTATATCATTCCCTCATTGTCACTCATTAAGAAGCGTACGAGATAGAGAGAGAGAGAGAGAGAGAGAGAGAGATAATGAATGGTATGGAAAAAGAATGAAAGTTTTCCATGCCATCTGACTCTCGCGTTTGTGCTTCTTAATGAGAGAGAAGAATTGAGTTGAACTAGGCTCCGGCTACCCTGTAACAGCTGTGAGTTGACAGGTATATTATAACTGAACACCTGTAAAATCATTTCCAGTAATAAAGTTACGTTGATTCTCTAGATCTCTAGATCTGTAACGCTAGAATTTCCAATCATACTAAATAATAAATTGCTGTTTCCTGGCTCAAGCCGAGAAACCTAAGCCAGGAAATGTGGCGTAGCAATTTCGTATATTTACTGAGTCCCACTTCCAGGACTTTCAGCCTATGAACCCTAAGACCTTTTCCAGCTAGCGCCAGGTGTGCCCTTCTCATAGGAAAACTACGCACTGCTATAAAAAAGGAATGTAACCTACAAGTCGACCATAGTTCTTCCCTCGCTCTCCGTCTAGCTCAGCATCTTTGGAGAGTGGCGTGGGCTGAAGAGGGGAAACCTACCAATTTTATCCATGCCGAGATATCCGGGGACAGAGAGGGTATTTCTCATGTTCAAATGATCACCACAAATTCATATAGTGAGAAGAACAGAAGAGATGTTAATTTAAAAATAGTAATGGATTATTATAAATATTCCAAAACTAACCTCACATCTAATGTTAATGGCGGGGAATCTGCTCGATTAAATACTGCGGAAAGACCGCTTGACTACGCCGATAATTTGTATATCACAAAAGGGCACAATGAAGGAGTAGTTTTCAGAAACATTATAATTTACCAGTTGAATACCTAAATAGTCAAAGATCTAAGGTAGAATACATAAATTTACCGTTCCGCCGGTGACAATACTAACGCGGGGCAAACCAATTATATGCGCAAACAATTGACCTATTATTCTAATACACATAATCAAGGCAACATGATTTCGGTAATTCATTATTTCTCTGAGGACGATAATCGTCAGCTCACAGCGGATGCTGAAGGTATGTCCGGTCAACAAAAATGGGCGACCACCGACGCTGTGACCCGACCATGCCGAAACCGGTTAATTTAATTCATCAATTTACTTAAAGCGCAGAGGGCTGTTTACGGCACAAGATAAGCTGCTCTGCGGCTATTTTGACCTCCGTAGTATAAAAATAAATCTGTAGTTCAACGGGAATCTGTCGCCACCCTTGGTATAGTATATTTGATGCCTCTGTGCGTGACATGCACAGAGAAAGCAGACCCGAGGACACTCAACGCGATTTAACACGGGCAAGGTTCGACAAGGAAGGCCGAGGTCTTCCGCTCGTGGGACGATGTACACCGTCGATCCGCTCTACCTCTGCGTAATCATACAAGCGGACTACATATACCGCTTTTCCGCTCTTTTACATTGGCGCATTCGTCTCGCTCACTTAAGATAAGTATCCGCTAGAATTCGCTCGTAGTATTAAAGTGTGATGATCGTGCATCCCGAGGTCATCTAGTCACGGGATCATACAGAACTTAAACCTTTGGATATGATAAAAGCGAACGCTTTCTTACCGTCAAGGTTTAAGCGCGGAAATTCAACTTATAATAAAATCAAAATTTGCATTTAAATATTTTTTTTCTATTTATATCTTATTTTCTTCCGGGCAAAAATAAGACAAGTGTGAGACAAGCCGAGAAAAGAACCAGAAAGCCTATTTATTTTATCGGATAAATGGATGCACTTAGATTAGATTAATGTATAAGATTTTACCGAGTAATTCTCATAGATGAAGTAATTAATGAGACCGATTTTCTAAGAGGCCTTTTAATTAATATAAAATCTTATCAAAGAATACAAATATGTAAAATTTATTTTTTTTGAAAATCTAACTGGTGAATGTATCTGTGTCATTAAAAAGTCACTACTCAAAAGGGGAAACTGAAAGCCCCTTCAAAGAAAATCAAAATTGTTTCTCGCGATTTCAAAAGAAAATAGTGATAAAATTATCTGTCTTCATTGGTTCGTTTAAACTCGAACCGCTCTTAAGATTTAATCTCAAGTTCCTCCGGTGAAAGCGCTCTAGGTAAACGGGTCGCGATATACGGGTCGTGACAAAAGTTGATCCTCGGCGCCTTATTTATACTGGCACGGTCATGAGTAATTTTGAATTCGAGTGGGAATCTTCGCCACTCATCGCCTTCGTTGTGCAGTAAGCCACTACACTAATGAACGCGTCTGTATTAAGGTTGGATACTGGGTGGTAGACGGGTGGTAGATGATAAGTGTTCTATGGGACCGACATCGCCCCTTATTAAAATCATATTAATACAAATAGGAAAGAAGGACATTAATTTAATCTCAAACCCAATTTGGTTTGCCTTTGGAGTTCTGATCGATCTATCCTGAAAACATTAATTTGATTCTAGAAAAAACGAATCTCTACTCATGATTTCTTGACTCCCAAGAGTCTAAGCTGCTTCTTGCCAACTCTTTCTAAAAAAGGGTGTCAACGAAGGGAGAAGAACTGTTAACAAAACGTTTAATTTGGAGCTGTAACGTTACAATATAAGTCTATTATTTTTTCATAAATAAGTTGATTATTTTCGTTTTTATTTATCTATTCATTTTATAACATTCTTTACATTTTATATTTTTTTATATAAAACATTAATTAAATAATAATAGTAATAAAAAGCATAATTAAAGCCTAGTCGAGAAGAAGTTCAAGTCTTCTGGGAGCAAGTATATGGAGATACTTATAAGCTAAATGAAGACGATTCAGATATATTACTCTTTCGTAATTTTTCCCAAAGGCAAAGGTTACAAGGTCCAGACGAAGAGTCTCCACTAATTACTGATGTAGAAGTGAAGAAAGTTATCGCTAGAACTGAGAACTTTTCAGCGCCAGGACCAGATAAAATCAATAACTTTGGTGGAAGAAGTTCACTTCTACGCGCCAACACCTAGCTCGTATATTTATTACTTTTTTGAGCGGAGAGCAACCCTTCCCGCAGTGGCTAGTGGAAGGACGCAAGGTATTGATCCCTAAGAACGGAGATTTTTAGAGTCCAAAGAACTACAGGCCCATAGATTGTTTAAACAACAGCTGCAAGCTATATCATCACAGAGAGGATATTAACATCTATTGAGCCGGTATGGAGTGCAATCGTTGAACAACGTAGATGCAAGAGATGCCTGGCAGATTGCAGGGAGAATCTGTTAATAGACAGGTGTATTACCCAGTACTCGATCAGGTATCGACGCAATTCGTCCATAGCTTAAATTGACTACCGTAAGCCATGCGATAACGCGAACCATGAGTTACTTATTGAGTTCATTGAGTACCTGCAGGTGCATCCAAAAATAGTGAGTAGCATAAAAGAGCTTATGCACTTGTGGCGGACAAGATTTGTCATAACATGTGAGAAAAGACAAGTAACTGCCAGCTATATCGCACATAGATGGGGGTCTTCCAAGAAGACTCTCTAAGTCCGATACTTTTCTGCATGTCCCTCTTGCCTTTGTCTATTCTGCTCCGAGGCAAAAGATCTGGATACCTATGTGGCCGCAGAGGAGCTTAGCGTCCCATTTGATTCCAGCGACACCACACATGGCCTAGCATCACTAACACCTTTGGGGCTCAAAAGTCGTGTACAGGAAGCAAAACACACGTTTCTACTAAGAGAACATGCAATTAAGCCATTTCCTTTTCGGGATAAGCGTGACTCGCTCGATGGAAAAGAAGTAATGTGGGGGAGAGGGTATCGAGTTTTAGATTGATTCAGAATTCCCAATATAGAAAAATGAAAGTTATAAAAATGATTCTGATAAAACTGTCAATCTTTCAATAGCGCAATACAATGAAGAAAGATTTTACGTTATTGTATACTAAATAGACAATAAAATGAAAATTTGGCATATTTTCCTAGAAGCGCTTATTATGAAACCTATTTTACTTGTCTATACCAGTCTTTCTCCGTACCTGCCGAAATCCTAATTTCTCGAAATATTATTGCCAATGCATGTAACAGAATTGATCGCTGACATACATTTTTCACTAACAGTGACGGAATAATTTTAGAAATATCAAAATGCCACAAATCAAAAGTAGTTTACAGCTACTTGCATAGCATGTTGTTTCCAATTCGGATCAAGTCAACCTGACTTCGGATTCAACTCTATTATAATTTTTTAACCAGTGTATCTTTCTAAATTTAATTTATACTCAAATTTCATTTTTTATTATAATAATTATTTTGTTTAAGCATTAAGGATTATTTTTAGAAAACAAAATAATATCTAAAAATATTTCAATCTTTGGAAAAAAGACAAAAATTAAAAAATAAAACAAAATAAAATTGTTAAAAAAAATCAAATTTGTTTCAACGTTTACGATAATAATTACAAAAAAGAAATAATACCTGAAAATATTAAGATATATCGAAATAATTTATTCTCCGAACAATAAATGACATCCTTGAGTTCAGGATTTGTCCGTACTTGCTCCTGATTAGTTTTTCTACTTTATGCTATGTCAGGGTCTTTGTCGTACTGTTCGCAGATTTTAGTGGATATATTTAGGAAAATATCCATGACATGTACAAATTCCGTATCAATAGGGATAATTTTCAAATTCCATTTTTTATTACACACATTCTGGAGTTCCCCGAAATGAATTCAAATTAAATTAGTAATCATTTCTGACAAACTCAAATAATGTTTGGGATGAAATAGCAACTGAGATAAAATGCAGATTAAATAGCACAAATTCCGGTTTTCGTATAGCTTTGAAAAGTTACTTAAAATTATATATTTATCATATAATTTTATTTACCAATAGAATTGAGGATTACCGCCAAGGATTTGACCAGAGTGTGAAAAATCCTCATCTTGTCTGATTAGACGAAAAACTTATTAATGCATAATTGAAAAATTTGATTAACACTGTAAGTAATGAATATTTCAGTGCTTCCTTAGATTATATAAAATATACATTCTATAGTTTGTATCTCATATGTGATAAGCATCAAATTTGTCCTTGTGAGATATTTATATTCAATCAGCTTAGACTCACACAGAGAATTTTTTTTTAAAATCTCAGTTTCAGAGATAAAATTTACTGCACAAAATTCGTTAAAACTGATATCACAGTTTATATAATATTTTATTTTTATGGAAATCATGTGTTTACATCTAAAATTAATACAGGTTGTGCCTACTGTAATGGCCGATTTGAATCTTTAAAAAACTAGTATAATTTCTATGAAATATATTATCCCAATATATAATATCTCAATTCATCTACACGAATTGGGAGTTTACGTTTGAAATGTATGGAATTAATTAAAAAAACATAAAGGAACTAAGAATTTCGCAGTAAAGTACTTATATAAGTTTTAGTATTTAAGTATATAACTTAAATTTAATTGAGAAATATAAAAATCCAAGTTCAATATTTTAGATTTGTCTGAATCAAAAGCGTCGGAATAATTTCGATCTTAATAAGTTTAAATACTGGAAAACTCGTATTTCAAAAACGTCCTTTCTCAGCATTGTCCAATTTAAGCGTGAAAGAGATCCCTTCCAAAAAAAGAGTCAAGCTCCCGGTAGCCATAAGCGCAGGCCGAATCTCCTCTTCTCTGAACATGAGACAAAACTTTTCAAAGCGTCATTCAGCCTTTACATTTCAAATTGTTTAAACGTCTAGTCCAATATAACCAATGTTGATTATAAAAATTAAAGTAGTTTATTATTATAATAAGAAACCAATGGTAAGTTTTTCAAACATTTTTATTTGCTTAAACAATTTTTTCCTTCCACAATAATGTAAAGAAATTATTTTATTTTCAGAATTGTTTTGTGTGTTTAAACAATTATTGTTTCTTTGAAAAATGTTTGCCCTCTGCAAATCGTGTACAATTTTCATCTAAGAGTAGAACTTCTTGTTCAACACTTTTGGTAATTTTTTCTAACAATTTTTATTTGTTTAAACAATTTTTTCTCTCCAAAATAGTGAAAAGATATTATTTTCTGAAACCAATGTCATCAGTTGAGTGTAATATAGATTTTAAGGCTATTTGGTAATTATTCAAACAATTTTCATTTGTTTTGAAAATGTTTTACCCTGCAAAGCGTGAAAAGTTATTAAGCCAAATAGTCCAAGATTCGTCGTTAAAGTTTTTTTTTTTTTTTTTAAGGTGCAAATTTAGATTACGGCAGGTAAAGGTCTCCATCCTTCCATTTTCACCGTTCGTTCGTTCGTGAGTTAAAAGGTGTGCTCAATTTCTGGTCATAAATTAGCTATGCCCTCCGTAGCCAGAAATCGGCTGCAACCTAAGGCAAAATCTTGTAAATTATCTCTCAGCCCTAGTATTCAATAAGTTTCAAAATTTCTCCTTGATGTTGCGAATATTTCCCTCAAAGAGCGAGAGTTAACAGAAGTGTACGATTTCTGGCCATAAATTGTCCATGCCATCTGTGGCCAGACATTGGCTGATACCTAAGTCAAAATCTTCTGAATTATCTGTCAGCATAGTGCTGAAGGAATTTCAGCATTTCTCCTGATTGTTCGGAAGACTTCCTTTAAAGTTATGAATAGTACATTCTCAGACTTCGTCAGAGTAACTTGTGCTACCAAAATATCTCAGAAATTGTGCTTCATTTCGTGAAAATTTCATTTAGCTGAATAACAATGGAGAAAACAATCCATATAGACGGTGTTAAATATGATAGATCATGTTGTTGATCATGCTGTTGAACACTGGAACACGTATTTCTTGAAAGCTGCGAATAATTTGAATTGTAACACTAGTTCACAATACAAGGCGTTGATGGAGCAGAAGAGTGTTTATGGTTCCCTGCTTGAATGCAGGGCAGCGACGAAAATTTATAATATAAATTTAACTGTATTTTGTAGTTTGGAGGCGGCAGGAAAGTTTTTCATTTTCGAATTTCAAAATGCTTCTGATTTACCTGGTAACCACTTATTATTTACTGGGAATCATCAGGAAAACAATCTCGACGGAGATTTCAAAGTTCTGAAGCCCCTTCTTGAAGACAGTTCTTCGCCGGACTGCACCTATAGTAGTGATATGACACATTGTACAATTAGTGATGATGATGGCTGTGCTCCTACGAATCTAAGTGATTACAATAATGATAATGAGAGGTCTCAGGATGAAGACAGTGTAACGAAAATAAAAAAGTGGTCAAAGGGTAGAGAAAATAATGGTTCTAAACTGATGAAATTAAATGAATACGCAATAAAGGGGAAAACTTTCACAATGAGAGCGAAAGATTATTTTCAGGCGAAAAAAGAAGCAGGTCAATGTGAAGATTTAAGCAAAGTGATTGACCCGATATCAAAGTTCCGGAACGTCATGTAAAAAATGGAAGGCCTACAATAGAGATCGACGAGTTCCTGCAGGGCGTAATTCGGAGAAAAATGTACGACTTTTATTACGAAAGGAGATACACTACGGTGGAAGATTTTCATAGGACATTAATTCAAGATGTACTCGATTTTCCTTACATTAGTAAAATTACATTAAATAGATGACTGCACGGTTTGAATTTCGAATACAAGGAGTTTAAAAATAAGCCCATTCTTCTCGAAATATATGAAATCCAAGTTGAAGCATTCTTACATCCATGGCGATTAAGCTCAGTTGCGAGAAAAGGTAGCACCCAGCGCTGCACATCGTCCAAATGCGAAACTTATGCTCGTAATGCACCTGCGTGACTGAAGGGGCATTAGTATCGGGGCATTTGAATCAGCGTACCACCCAGTGTGAAGATGATATCACTTACGGCTTCCAACATCCAATTGAAATTAAAAAATTGGAAATTATCAGCACATAACTTTGTTGAAAAATATGTACATAATGATCGAAAAACATTTTATTGGCAAAAAGAAGTACTAAAAAATATTATTCCATTGGTGTTAATGGTCAATTATAGCAATAAGAAACTGATTCAATGATTGTATTAATTCAATAGCATTCAATCAGGTCAACATATATTAGGTTTTAATTTAATTTCAATACTGTGCATGTTTTAATTATTAAATTTCTAAATTAAATTGAATCAGAGAGATAACAACAAGAAATTTTAAATCAGCAAATATTTTGCCCTATCACTGTTTGATGCGAATAATATGTTTTCTTTACTTTGGCTTATTTCATCATTTAAATTTAGCGCCTTTTTCCAATTTGAAGCGATACATTTTTCCTCGGAATGTAAATAATGTAATCATTATTAATAAAGACAGAAAATACGATTTTTTAAACCCTAATTCAAAATGCTCATTAAATACTCAAAGCCCATAAAGGTTGAGCATATTCTCATGCTCGCGAGAATTTCTCCGACCACTTAAACTCTTTAGAACACTAAGTATCTTTACATCTATTTTTATAATATTAGAAAACAAATGCGCCCGTTAAGTTTGCGATTATTGTTTTTTCGTTGTCTTGCGTAATTTCGAAATTAAAATATATATTATTACAAAATTTTTCTATTTCATAAAATTAATAAAATGCGAATGGCGCATTTTAGATCATTCCTCGATATTATCTTGAACTTACTTGAAACAATCTCGAAATTACTCAAAACAATTTGAAACTATTTTTCTTATGAGTTTTAAACAAACTGAGAAAATTCGTCCTAGAAAGACTCGCCGGGAAACCGATATAATCCGTTGAATTCGTGAATTTTAATAGTTTTTATTTCGTTAAATCGTTATCAACACGGAAATTGAAGAAATATAATACACAAACAATGATTTGCAAGATTCAATCAGATGATCTGACCAAACTATGTAAGTATACATATATTTTTTTCCATTTTCATATTTTAATCCCATGGACATACGCCTACTTTTAATGATTAAAATAAAAATTTTTTTAATTAATTTGATACGTAACCCTCATTTTCATAATTTTTATTTCATTAAGCAAAATTTATTAATTTACCCTGAGGTCATGCAAACTCAAACAAGGTCTGGGAATAGAAGATTTTCAAATTTGTTTCGTAAGGAGAAAACTTGCTAACACTAACAAAGCGTATTCCGGTTTTATTTTTAATTAGCTTTCATGTTAAAGAAATGGAAAAAGTGTGCAAGGATTGCCACCAAGTACAAATTTTTCCAAAATTGAACATAAAAATATATGAACAGCTTTTCTGCTATTAAATTAAATTGATCAATATTTTATAATAATAATAATAATATGTGTATATGAATGTGAAAAATAATTAGAAATTACGAAGGCTTTTTAGGTTAGAATAATTCACTGGTATTCCTGAAAAAAATTATATTAAAATACATGTCAATTACAAATATTTAAATTAGGGCTCACCACTTTCAGCAGGTGCTGACTGACACGACAAGTGCATGACTGCCACTAATTTTTTCTGTCATTTTTTTCTTCGGTTTCCAGGAATCCTGGAAAGGGTTACGGTCGCGGCTCATTGTCACACCGAAGTGTGTGATTTTTTTTCTACTTGAATTCACAATACATTTCATTTTTTCATTTTAAACTGTAATTTACCGTGAAGGATTAGGGACCAGTCGAATGACAAGATTTATGAGGGCCTGTTCTCAGGCCTGTTTGACCTAGTCTCGCGACTGACACTGTCAGTATTTGCAGTCACTGACTGCCTTTTGGTGAGCCCTGACCTACAAGATGCCCCTCTCATGCTGGAAAATGATTATTTTGGGAGAAAATAGTAATTTTTTAAAACGCAGAAATGTTCGGAGGCACTCCGAGCGCTGACGGCTTTCAAGAAGGAGAGGGTATACAGCAGAAGAATTCTTAAAACACATCGGCCAACTTATTTTTTACGCAGAACTCTGACACTAACGAAGTATTTGCGGAGGTTACTGCGCATTCTAAAACACCGGACTTTACAAATATAAACGACAATTTCTCGATTGATTACAGTAAAACGCGTTCAAATAAACTAAAGTTGAGAAGTCCTGACGACTGCGACTGCGACCGATTGAAATGATTAAATTTATGAGACCAATACAAAATTTCACAAATCGATAGACAACAATTCGCGTTAATCGGAATTCTTACTTGCCCCTATTCAAATATTTTCCATTTAATCGATTCTTTTTTCCTGGGTACAGCCCCAAATATTTGGTCAGTTTTCTTTATTTTATTCTAAAAGTCAGTGGCTGAATTATATTTTGGGCCTGTGCCGTATATAGCAAAAAAATAAAAGTCCGATTAACCAACACCCTCAAAGGATAAAGTTTGCAGACAGATTCGCTCCAGTTGATTTACACCCTTCTTGATTATTTACAACATCAGAAAATTGAAATTATTCATATTTCAGCGAATATTTCAATGATAATGCAGGAAAGAAAAATATAACAGGAATATTTCGTAGAAGTTTTTTGAAGGAATAACTTTGTTTATCAACTTATTATATATTTCATATTGTTTTTACGAAATTTGTGAACTTTAATTTTTCAAAAGAAAGAAAATTCTTTCTCCTTTACATGATGTGGGCAAAAGATAAACTTAAGTGGGATATATTTACCATATATATACCAACTTTTAAAGAAAATCAGAAGAACAAACTAGTGGGTTTTTCGAGAAAATTGAGTTTGTAAATTTGCAGACAAACCGCCGCCATTTTGTCAATGTTAAAAGTTTTTTAAACATTTTCCGCTGAATTTCAAAACAGATTGAAAGGACCTAACAGAATCAAAAACAAAATATGAAATATCTATAATGGTTTAGATACTGTAACACTTTTATACTAAATCGATAAATTCTCGGTGAACGGCGTCACTGTTCTTAAAACTTCAGATATTCCTGACTTCGCCAAAAAAAAACCTCTCTAATCGGTGCAATACCTGTCGTCTAAAATCCATTAAAAACAACATCTTTCTTGTGGAAGAAATGCTGTGACTTAAGCATGCACCCAGTCCGACTGGAAAAGAATTCATTTTTCTAATTATAGAGCCGCCGATAATAATAGCATGTAATAATTGGTCACGTTACAGATTGTCACAATTATGCCCTTAACTGCAGTGGCAGCGTAGCATGGGTTAGCATCCGGGGCGGTTGCCTCGTCGGACCGTGGCTACCATGATCCAAGATCATGGTGGCTACTAACTTAGCACCGACACACTGACAGTGAATTGTCACCCCTCATTGTCACTCATTGGTGCTTGGTACACGCGGCGGACCGCCCCATCGCCCCCTTTATGCCGCTACTGCTTAAGTGACAATTAATGACTGACTGCAGCCGGGAAGTAAAGACGCACCGATCGGCTCGAACAATTTTGTCATTTACACACTAAAAAAAATATGTGTCTTCAATTAAAGAAACCGTTTCTTAGCATAATTTTTTCATTTATTCAAAAATAACTTAAAAATAAGGATAATCATTTTAAAGTAAACAAAATTTTCCATTGAAACAAACTTCCTAAAATTTTACAACATAATTATATAGGGCTATTATTAAAATCTTTTAAACCATTTTATATTACTTTTATGTCAAGCAAAAGAATAAAGATAATTTGAGTATTATATTCTCATCATAATGAGAAGTCTTATGTGAAAACTGACAAACGCGTGTTTCTTAAAATCTCCACGTTTCAAGACCCCCTGAATCCGAAAAAGCAGGTTTCACGATGGTGTCTGTATGTCTGTCGTTGTCGTTGTTGTCGTCTTTATAACGGACAACTTTTGAAAGACTAATCGAATTAGGTTGAAATTTGAGACACACTTTTAGGGACCAAAAAGCAAGATCGAGTTCGTTAACCAGCATTTATTGACCAACGGTTCTGGTTTTAACGCGCAAAAAAGATATAAGAACTTGTTATGAATCACTTTTTAATAGGATGCTTAGTTTCTGTTTCAATCGTAAAAAATAACATTGACAATAAAAAAATTAAAGTTTTGAAAAAACTTCACGAACGATTTTTCACGAAGATAGGGGAATAATATGGGAAAAGTTCTTGTAAATAAAATTAATGTATAGGTACCATATTGAATTTAAGAGCGCCCGCTCAAGTTTCAACTCGAAATATATTACACCTTCAAGAAAATAGTTGAATTTTCAACCCAAAAATATGAATTTTCAACAAAAAAGTTGAATGTAAAACTAAAAACGATCACTTTTTAGCTAAAAATGAATTAGTTAGATTTTCAGTTAAGAAAATGAAATTTCAACAGAAAAAAAAAAACATTTTTAACTTAATAGTTCAATCTTCAACCAAAACATAGAACGATAAAATACAATCAACTTCTCAAAAAAACAATTTTTTTAAGAAGTGAAAAACCTTTCTTTGGTCGATTTCAATATTAATTTAATAGGAACATGAGTTCTATTCTTTCCGTCTTACGATCAATTGAAATTGAAGAACGACTAGGATTTTGCCATTGAAACAATTTCAATCATAATTATAATTACGACGTTTCGACCTATACTGTTGGTCATCTTCAGGCAAATTAAACCTATAAAAAAGTTATACAAATTCTTCTAAATACAATTCAAAAAAATTCACAATGTCATAAAATCAAATTTTTAATAATACAATACAAATTTACCTCCACGAAACCAATATACTACGTCAGATAAATTTTCAATTTTTTGTGAATCTTTCTTGTTTATGAAACAATTTTCCAATTTATGATTATTTCTAAAATACACGTTGATGCCAAATTTTTGTAAGGCACTTTTTAATCTCTCTGATAAACCTTGAACATATGTTATACAAGACTCTTAGATCAGTTTTTTGTAATCATCTAACCACTTATTATGTTCGTTGGAACTATTGTAAATTTCATTAATTCTTTCTTCGATAACACTTCCTATTAAAGGTAATGGATAATTATTTTGCTGTAATGACTTTTTCAATTGATTCAAATTTTCTTTCCTGAACTTAAAGTCACTTAGTTTGATACATCTATCTATTAATCCCTTAATTATTCCAACTTTTTGGTTGAATTGATGGTGTGAGTTATACTTCAAATATTGCCCTGACCATGAAGCTTTTTTGTACCAATTGGCAATTAAAGCTCCATTTTCTGTTTTTATAATTGAAATATCTAAATAATTTATGGTGTTATTATTTTAAAATTCAAAAGTAAATTGTAGAGATTTTTCAATACTATTAAATGTGTTAATTAATTCATGAATTTTATCAGTAGGAACTATTGTAAATACATCATCCACGTACCTTTTATAGAAAAGCGGTTTAAAACTTGATTTTGCTAATGCTCTATTCTCAACATCTTCTAAAACAAAATTGGAAGCAATCGGAGATGAGGGAGATCCCATCGGACATCCTGATATCTGTTTATAAAATGTTTGGTTGATAGTAAAAACAGTATCATTAAAAACTGTTCTAACAGCTATTAAAATTTCAGAGTTAGATATTTTTGTTAAAAAAAGAAAGTAAATCTAACGGAATGTTATCAAACATAGAAGTTACATCTAAAGATAATAATGAGTGGTTACTAGGTACATATATATATATATATATATATATATATATATAGACGCCCGGGGGTGAAAGCCCGTCGTCTTCGGATCGAGGAATCCCTGCACCACGCCCTGCATCCCTTCGCAATATTTCTTTCTATTAGCTCGTTTCGATATTTCAATGTCAAGACACTTTTCCTATGTTGTATAATATTCGGTTACAAATTAGAAAATGTTCTTCATATCTATTTTTGAGGGGTTTTATTTTAATTTTTCAATTCTTATGTTCTTTAACTTTCTTTTGCTTTTATCTTCACAAAGTTTTCAACCAAAAATTGAGTAGATCAATTTTCAATTAATTAATTAATTAAGTAATAATTAATTTTTTAATGATTAATAGTAACGAGAGTTTCTTGTCGCACGGATGTCCAGAAATGGATTTTCGGGGACAAATTAAGCTAGAGATCGTCTTTTTCGGTCGATGTTGAAGTTCAAATAAAGAAAATACTCTGCATAAAATTACGCATCTATCCTTTAATGCTGAATTTCAACTTACATTTTGTGGTTAATGTTATGTGTTTGAACAATTCGAAAAAATCAGATTTTCCAACGTATTATTTTTTATCTTCGTGTAATCCAGTAAAGTATAACAGAGATCAATAGAAATTGATGCACAGATACAAATATCATGAGAATAAATGATTAAACTATAAATTTTGCTGTTACGAACCAATTTTATAAACAAATTTAAAATGTTATTAGGCATAACTATATATTAGTCATTTTTATTAACAAATTATATAAAGATTTGTATCACATTCGTGTGTTTTTACAGAAAAAAATAATTTTTTTCACAAAGACTATCTGCTGCGAATGACTGTGATATTATCGAACTGAGAATGTTTTTTTCCAAAAATTAAAATTGTTATTAATAAATAATATGAATAATTGCATTGTATTGTTGTATTTTCACAGAAAAATATTTTTTTCACAAAGCCTTGCTGCCAATGACTTTTCTATATTATCTGGCCGAGAACTTTTATTCTAAATCAAGAATTTTAATTCTTATTAACAAATAATTTACACGATTATATTATATTCGTAATTTTGATGAAGTAAAACTTTTTTCACTCATTGCCATACTAGAATTTGAAAGTCTGCATTTAAAAAATGTTCCTGAAGCAGCAGCTTTACTCACAAAGTAATTCAGGTAAATTAAATGAGTTCGAAACACTTTTTTGTTTATAAAAATTAAAACATTAAAAAGTTGTTCACATATGACATTTGTTGATAAACATTTGGATTTTCGATTAAGAATAAAGATGCCTTAGTGAAAAGATCTTTTTCTCTATGATAAAAGAAGATTATTACGCAATTGTTTAAATGATTTGTTAATAACAGTTGAAATTCTTGAATGAGGGTAAATGTTCTCAGCTTGATAATATAGAAAAGTCATGAGCCAGCAAGGCTTTGTGAAAAAATAATATTTTTCTGTAAAAGCACACGAA
Source organism: Andricus grossulariae (assembly GCA_011634705.1). Classification (NCBI taxonomy): domain Eukaryota; kingdom Metazoa; phylum Arthropoda; class Insecta; order Hymenoptera; family Cynipidae; genus Andricus; species Andricus grossulariae. The sequence goes on along the minus strand of JAABKJ010007545.1, from coordinate 53,200,011 downwards.
TGTAATGCAATTTTATATATAATTTGTTAATAACAATGACTAATACTTATGCATAACAACATTTTCAATGTAAAATATCATTGTGGAGTTTTTAACGGTGATTTTTCATGGTGAAAAAATATGTAAACCTATACAAGTTCTATACGGAACTTTTTGCAGAATATTTTCTTTTTTTAAACTTTAAAATCGTCCCGAAATTCGGGATGACTACTGCAATACTAGACGCAACCTAATATTAAACAAAAAATTAATTCTTAACAAACTAGTTCAATTTTCAACTAAGTAGTTGAATGTTTATTAAAAAATACGATTTTTGAATCAAGAAGATTTATTTTCTACAAAAAGAAGCATTTTCAGCAAATTACAAGAATTTTTCACAGATTTCAAGGAATTTTCAATTTTTTCAAAGATTTCAAGTGGTTGAAAAGAATTTTAAAGGATTTAGAAATATTTTGAAAATTTTAGGGGATTTTGAAGGTATTACGATGATTTTGAAGAACTTGAAGGGATTTCACAAGTTTCAACGGATTTCGAGAGATTAAAAAAAATTGGAAAAATTTCCAGTGATTTGAAAGAATTATACAGGGTTTCAAAATTTTTTGGAAAATTTCAGGGCATTTTGAAGGTATTTCGAATATTTTGAAGGATTTGAAGAGATTTCACAAGATTTCACGAGATTTCAAAAGATTTTAAAAATTTTCACAGGATTTTGAGGGGTTTCAATGATTTCACGGGGATCCAAAGGATTATAAGTTATTTCAAACAAATTCCAGGGAATATTTAAGGATTTCAGAGAATTTTGCAAGATTTGAAAATATTTCAAGGGATTTTTTAAAAATTTAAAATATTTCCAGTAATTGGAGAAAATTTTAAAGGCTTTAAAAATATTTCAAAGATATTAGGGGATTTTTTCGGCATTTCGAAGATTTTAAAGGATATAAAGGATACGATTGAAAGGGATTTAAAAAGGTTTTTTAGGGGGTTCAATGATTTCACAAGATTTTGAAGGATTTTAAAAGATTAAAAAAAGTGCAATGAATATCCACGGAATTATCGTGAGTAATTGTACCTTCAACAAATTTTCACTTACACTGTAAATTTTAATCGAACAAAAATAACGGATTTGAACTCAATTTTGACTGATTTAAATATTGCGGATTCGACAACTGACAAATCAGTAAAAAGTGACTTATCAAATTAGCCAATTCGACTCACTAGTGAAATCAGTCAATTCGAATAATTCAATCTGCTGAATTCGCAAAAAAGGTCAATTTTCAACCAAAAATGAAGTAGATAATAAATTTTCAATCAACAAAATCAATTTTCAATGAGACAAACGAATTTTTTAAAGAATAGTTCTATTGTTAACAGAGAGAATAATTTTAAACTAACGTGATAAATCATAAGCCAAAAAAATTGAATTTCAACAAACTAGCTCAACTTTCAACCAAGCACTTGAATGTTTAATCAAAAAAGATAATCTTCAAACCGAAAATATTAATTTTCTGAAAAAAGACGAATTTTCAACAAATTAATAGAGTTTTTAATCAAAAGTAGAACTTTTAACTGAAAAAATAATTATTTCCAACCAAAAATATAAAGTTTTACCCCAAAAATGGAATACTTACATTTTTAATGAAAAAATTAATTTCCAAAGAAAAAAGGCAACAAATTTTCCACGAAGTAGTTCAATTTTTCACCAAAGAAGTTGAAAATTTAACCAAGAAAGCTGATATCTCCATCAAGAATGTTTTCTGCAAAAATGACAATTTTAAAAAAATACAAGATTTTTTTAGCCAAAAAGATGAATTTTCAATTGAAAAAATATTCATTCGCAACAACAAAAATTAATTTTCGACACAAAAATTAATTTTCAACAAAATAGTTAAATTTTCACCTAAGAAGGATGAATTTTCGACTAAAGAGGCGAATTCTCAACAAAATACATGAATCCTCCACCAAATAGTGGACTTTTTAACTAAAAAAGTTACGTGTCAACCAAAAATTGAATTATTCAGGTTTTAATTAACAAAATTTTTTCAAAACTTACATTATAAATCAAAATTATGAATCTGCAACCAAAAAACAAACTTTTAAGTAATTAGTTTAACTTTCAATCGGAGGGCTTAATTTTCAAGCCAAAAAGACGAATTATTTCTAAAACAGCTGCATCATCTACAGAACAGTTTATATTCTAACAAAATAGTTAAATTTTTATTTGAAAAAATTAATGAAAAAAGAAGAATTTTTAACTAAAATTTTGTATCTCTAAACAGGAAAAAGAAACTTTGAGGAAAGTAGTTCAAGTTTCAATCAAGGAATTTAATTTTCAACCTAAAAGTATACATTTTCAACCAAGCAATTGCATTTTAACACAAAAAATTGATTTTTTACAAAAAAAAAAACGAATTTTCAACAAAATACATATGTTTTCAACCAAGTAGTTGAATTTCTCATGAAAGTATGGAATTTTCTAGCCAAACATACGAATTTCCTAAAAAAAATTAAAAGTTGAAAATAAGTTGAAAAATTTGAAAAAACCGCGACTTTCTAACTCTATTCCAACAGAAAATTTATAAGAAGAATAATCAGTTTTCTAAACAATTTATGTAAACATATTACTATCAGTGAAAAGCAGTATTCTATGCATAAGTAACAATTTGTACCTTAAAAAAACTGCAAACAAATCATAATTAACGCCAGAAACTCGTGAATCCCAATTTTTCACTTATGGGGTTTTTTGGGGATCCTATAAAACACAAGTATGCGAGTGCTGTGTAAAATGTAATTATGCCTTTGTATTCTATAGGTAATTGAGAAGATAAATTTTTAGTTTCAACTCTTTTCACCTAATATTGACAATTCTGAAGGAAATTTACAAAAACATCCTTTTATCTTATGGGAAATACGTGTTAACCTTCATAATGAAAATAAAAATAAAACTCTACCTCTAAATATCACTTTTTGCATTTATTTAAAGGACTTTTCGCGTGGATTCGAACAAAGTCAGGGCGATCTGTATGAAAATTCGAGAAAAAAAATTCCAATGCATTTTCGGACGACCCTAGATTATGGCCCCCCTGTTATTTCTGATTGGTCGATTAATAGTTACTTAAATTAGAAAGGTCTGATAACATACCAAAATGTAAAAATTAGGGTAAGATAGGGAAGAAGAAACCCTGATCTAGAAAAAAAACAAGAAAGGAAGGCTGCATGAAGGCACTACATGACTGCTGCGGCCGTGGCATTCAATATACTCACGCCGCGCCTCATTGTGCCCCACTTGACTTTGTTGTTGGGCCCTTTTGTCCTATTTTTTCACCGAATGGCATTCTTTGTTTGGTTAATTATTCGTTTTGTTGCTTAACAGCCGCGAGATTTCTCAAACAGGGCTCACTCTCTCGCGCCGGGGCTGTAAACCAGCCAGGAGCAATAGGGGATATAAAGGGGAGGGTTCACAAAACACAGCTCTACATTATATTGTTTTCTCGTTGAGCAGCTTAATATCGTGAGGTAGGCCACGATCGTGACGCACGAATTAAATTAATGACGCATCCCTGCGATAACTCACAAAAACGATTCCCTCCTATCGTCAAACCATAACAAACACAATCATATTTTATAATTTCATTCAATTTAGATTGTATAGTCATGAATAATATAATTAACTATGATAATCTGGGGTTATTTCAAGGGCTAGTCGCGAAAAGTGCAGAAAAAAATTGAGCAAAAATATTTACTTGATCGATTGTAAATTGTTCCTCCAGAAAGGTTTTTTTCATTATCATCTTACCCTGAAAAGGATTTGACATTCAGTAAGGTGGCTCATAAAACTCATGAGCAAATGATCACCTATTTTTGCCAGATTTTTAAGGAAATATTTAGAGGTCGATATGGAGGTTTTCTTTTTACCGACAATTTGACTTTTGAAATTTCATTGGGTCAGATCCCTTTCGGGATGAGATGAGAAGCAAACAAACTTTCTAGAGGAATAATTTGTAACCGATTACGTAGATTCTTTTGTAGGTGGATCAATCGGGTTCTCTGTAATTATTTCAAGGCTTAGTCACGAAAAATCCAGAAAAAACCTAAGCAAAAAGGGTAATATACCCAGCAGGGTGGCTCATGAAACTCATGAACTCATGAGCAAATCATCACCTATCTTGGTCAGATTTTAGGTAAAATATTTAAAGGTCGCTATGAAGGTTCTTGTACTGAAGATTATACTTTTGAAAGTACTCAAATTTTCACTTCTAGACTCGAAAGTGAGAAAGCTAAACGGGGCTAAGTCTAATCAACCTAATTTTACATTCTTATAACTACTATCATACCATTCAGTCAAATCCCTTTCAAAGTAAGGTGAGAAGCAAGAAACCTTTCTAGAGGAACAATTTACAACTAATTAAGTAAATTTTTGTTGGGTAGGTAGATGGATAAGTACAATAAACATTGTGTAAAAATAGATAGCAATACATGTCCATGTAATAATCTCATGACAATATCGGTGGACATTCATGCTTTTCGTAATATTATAAATAAAAACGGTACATAAATTAATTTTTCAGCTTACTACTTTGGAATTTTAAGTTTATTAAAATACTTTGAAGTTGAAAACTGGGATCCAGAAACTTATTAAAATACTTTGGAGCTGGAAACGGGGATCTAGTAACTGATTAAAATACTTTGGAGTTGGAAAAGGGGACCAAGGAACTTATTTAGATACTTTGGATTTGGAATGGGATTAGAGTTGGGAACGGGGATCTAGGAACATATTAAAATACTTTGGAGTTGAAAACAGTGATCAAGGAACTTATTTAAATACTTTGGAGTTGAAAACAGGGATCAAGAAACTTATTCAGATACTTTGGATTGGGAATGGGAATCTAGGAACTTACTTGCTTTGAAGTTGAAAACAGGGATCAAGGAATTTATTTAGATACTTTGAATTTGGAATAAGGATTAGAGTTGGGAACGGGGATCAAGGAACATATTAAAATACTTTAGTGTTGTAAACAGGGATCAAGGAACTTATTTAAATACTTTGGAGTTGGAAACAGGGATCAAGAAACTTATTCAGATACTTTGGATGGGGAATGGGAATCAAGGACTTTCTTGCTTTGAAGTTGGAAACAGTGATCAAGGAACTTACTTAGATACTTTGGATTTTGAATAAGGATCCAGGAACGTATTGAAATAATTTGGAGTTGGAAACGGGGATCTAAAAACTTATTTAAAAAAACCTTAGAATTGGAAACGGTGATCTAGAAACTTATTAAAATACTCTGGATTTGGAATGGGGATCTAGGAACTCACTAAAATACTTCGGAGTTGGGAACGGGGATTTAGGGACTTATTAAGATATTTTGGAATTGGAATGGGGGCCCAGGAACTTATTAAAATACTTTGGAGCTGGAAACGGGGATCCAGGAGCTTATTAAAATACTTTAGAGTTGGAAACGGGGATCTAGAAACTTATTAAAATACTCTGGATTTGGAATGGGAATCTAGGAACTTATTAAAATACTTTAGAGTTGGAAACGGTTAAAAATTCGTATCTTTGGGTTACAAATGCAACTAATATGGTAGACAATTTAAGCACTTACTTGAAGACTAACCCTTCTGTTAAAAATTGATATTTTTGGGTTCAAAATGCAATTGTTACGTTAGAAATATAAATATATTTGTAGAAAATCAACTCTTTTGTTCAAAATTTAGTATTTTCTGCTGTAAACTTAACTGTTTTGTTGGAAATTCGTGGTTTTTGGGTTGAAAATTCAACTAATTGGGTAGAAAATTATATTATTGATTTGCAAATTAACTTTTTTGGTCAAAATTCATATTTTATGATTGAAAATCCAAATTTGTTGTTAAAAATTCGTATTTTTACGTTGAAAACTCAAGTCATTTGATAGAAAAATCAACTGTTTAGTTAAAAATTGGCCGTTTTGGGTTAAAAATTGAACTAATTGGGTAGAAAATCAAACTATTTACTTGAAAACTAACTCTTCGGTTAAAAATGTATATTTTTGGGTTAAAAACTCAATTGCTACGTTAGGATTGTTAATATATGTGTAGAAAATAAACTTTTTTGTTTAAAATTTACATTTTTGGCTGAAAATTCAACTGTTATGTTGAAATTCTATCTGCTCAAGACGAAATTTCAACTTTTGTTGAAAATTCGTTTTTTTTTGGGTTGAAAATTTAACTAATTTGGTTAAAAATTGAACTATTTAGTGGAAAATTGACTTTTTTGTTAAAAATTCAACTGAATTGTTAAAAATTCCTTTTTTTGGTTTGAAAATTCAACTAATTTGATAAAAAATTGACCAGTTCACTTAAAAATTAACTCTTTCGTTTAAAATGATGCAATTTTCATACATTTAGGAAAAATTCTACAATTTTGGAAGATTTGGAAGGATTTTTATAGGACCTATAAGGGTTTAGGACATTTTCTTAATTTTTTAAAGATTTCAGGATTTCAAAGATTCAAAGTGATTTTATAATATTTCTAGTTGTATCAACTCTCACTTATTCCAAAGCTCACTTATTCCAAGTCTTTCCAGCTCGGATATTCCAAGTAGTTTGGCTGACCAATTAAAAAGAGGCCCGAAGAGGTGGGGACCCCTGCAGACCTGGAATATCCGAATGTTTCCGTTTATCAGCCCTTGGAATAAGTGAGAGTTTACGGTATTAATTTTCTTCTAAAAAACTTTACTTTTTAAATTCCACAATTTTAAATATAAATTCTAATTTAAAAATATCTTAGTTTACAAACAAGCCCTTCTCCCTTCAAAATGTAAATTTCTTTTCAAACCGAATCGAATAATAAGAAACTTTTAAAGAATTAACAACTTTTCGAAGAAGTAATTCTAAGTCCGAGTTTTCACTTGCAGAAATCTGCAAAAGGAAGCGAGCCGAATTTTGGAATGGCGCGAGGCTGGATAAGGCAGTAATATTAGCTGATTAGCATTTCGCATTAAAAAACGGAGGTCGGATCTTTCTTGACTGAAAAACCTATTTAAAAGTTTGATTAAGAGAGCGTCCGCCATTATTCTCATGCTAAGTATGCACTCGGGCATCGCGCGTTCTGAAATTACGTCAGACCCCTCGACTTCCGCCCTCGTCTGTCCATCGCGATATCTCCTCATTTTCTTTTCTTTCTCCATTTCTATCGAAATTAAAGAAAATTCGAGTACACGGGCTCTTCAATTGCTCCTTTCACAGTTTTGTGAATAGATCGCGAAAATTTAAAATTGCTTTGGATCCCACTCCAAGCGTTTCTTTCCACACCACTCGAAACCGGATGTTCGAGGAAAAATTAATAAATAGAGGTTAATTGTAAGATTATTCCGGGTATCAATTTTAAATTTATAGAATATAATTTTGAGGGAATTAGTATCTAATGATATGCTGTTTTCAGATTATTGGAATTAATTTTGAAATTTATTTTCATGCTGGAACATCATTGAACGCAAATTGCATGCGGGATTTTCGAACTTTCCAATATTCTTACAAAATAATGTCAAGGGTATATTTAAATCTTTGCGGACAAACGTCACTTCCGGTAATTATTTCTAATGAGGTGTATTTCAATTCAATTTGGATATTCTAAGGAAAGCTTTTATGTACTTAACTTTCACTTCTGTTAAGAGAATTATTTACTTGGGTCAGGAGATATGCAGGAAAGAATCAATAGATTTTTTAATGACGTAATTAATATTATTTGTAAATTTCAGTTTAATATATTGAATAAATTCAACTTTGATGCCTGAATTACGAATCCATTTTTAGTTCACAACATCGCAAAAGGTATATTTTAACTTCGAATGAAAATAAGCACAAAATGCTTTGATTATTATATATGATAATCGAAAAGTGTACGCAGTATAAAATTGGTTCGCAGAGATGCTTTTGTATTTTTATGATTTTATTTTGAGATTCAATAGTATTTGAAAAACTCAAAATATAGGTGCACATCATCAATTTTAATTATGCGAATGTAGATAGTAAGTGGCAACTTTAAAAAACTACTAGCTCTAAACTGACACAAAAATCATATCACTCAGAAAACTATGAAAAACTTCTTAGTTTGTTTCATCGGTAAGTTTTTAGCGGTGAGCATTTACATTTTGTAAAAATATGTAAAAAAGTATTTTTAATTTTTAAATAATTATGCAACTTTAAGTAGTAAGTGTACATTTCGATATTCAGTTGATTCTTTAGATTTACTCAAAAGTCATTTTCCTCATAGAATTATAATTCTTAAATTATTTTATAATTATTAAAAGTTTATAAATGTACTGCATCCATATTTTGTTTTCGATAATGATTCGAATTTATTAATATGCCTAAAATTAAACCATTCTGAATTTATGTCAAATCCTACTTTCTGGTCAGCTTTCAGCTTGAAACTTTCAACATTAAATGGTTTCAAGCTAGAATCGTTTGATGCTAAACAACTTTGATTTGAAAGCATATATCGAAGCATTGAAAATAGTTTGGTTCAATTTTCATATCTTTCAAAATTTGATCGATTAAAAATAATTATATTATAGTTTTAATTAAGACCAATTTTCAAAAAAAAAAAAATTATAATCGCGCCAGGAAGTTTTTGAAACCTGAAAATTTTTGCAATTTTTAAAATTTATTCTATGGGTGCAAAACTCATGGCAACTTAATTTCATATTCAATTCCTTGAAGACCGTAAAATATAAAATTGAGAGCTCGATTTTCTTCTTGAATAAATATTTAAAATTAAACAAGTTTAAAGGGATACTTAAAACTGTATACTCTCAAAGAACTGCAAACTGAAAATTAATGAATTTTACAACCTAATACTGGACCATTTTCAAATTTAGAGCGTTTAAATGATAAAATTTTTGAATTTAAATTGCCTAAAAATGGTACAATATAAATTTATAGTCTTTGAAAATTTAAATTCAAATCTATCTAAAAGTAAGAATTAAACATTGAAAAATTTCGAGAAAGTATCAATAACTGAATATTGATAAAGTAGCTTAATCTTAGTTGGAAATTCTTCTCTTTTTGGTTGAAAAATTGCTGTTTTTTTCAATTAATTTTTTCAACATAAAATGTAACTATTCCATTTTTGGTAGAAAATTAATCTTCTTGGATGAAAATTCAACAGTTAAATTTTCCAGAGACTAATTTGCTACAATATTTCACAGTTGAATTATGAACAGACAAACTTTCTACAAAATTCAACTATTGAAAATTCAACAGGTAAAGAATTTAACTATTTACTTAAAAATTAACTTTTTAGCTGAAAAGTTACATTTTTTGTTTGAAAATTCAATTATTTTGTTAAAAATTATAGTATCTCTGTAGAAAATCTGCGTCTATTTGGGGTGAAAATTCAACTAATATGATAGAAAATTTAACTATATGATTGAAAATAATCTTTTTAGTGAAAAATTCAACTACTTTCTTGAAAATTCGTGTTTTTTTGTTGCAGATTCAACTAATTTGGTAGAAAGTGTAACATACTATTTACTTGTAACTTAACTTTTTTGTTAAAAATTCAACTAATTTATTGAAGATACGTCTTTTTTAATAAAAAATTCAACTAATATGGTAGAAAATTAAACTATTTAGTTGAAAATTAACTTTTTTATTGAAAATTTATATTTCCGGAAGAAAAATTCTTATGTTAAAAATTCATATTTTCTTTTAAAATAGTAAATCGTTTTGTTGAAATTCATCTATATGGGTTAAAAATTAAAATGCTTCGGTAGAAAATTAACTTTTTTCTTAAACATGCATATTGTCGGGTCAAAAATGCAACTGTTCTGTTGAAAATATTCATTTTTCTGGGTTAAAAACTTAACTAATTAGGTAGAAAATTTTACTATTTAGTTGAAAAATAACTTTTTTTTTGAAAATTTCAGGTTGAAATTTCAACTGCTTTGTTGAAAATTTGTCTTTTCGAGTAAAAAATTAAAGTAATTTGGTAGAAAATTAAACTATTTAGTTGTAAATAAACTTTTTCGTTGAGAGTTTATATTTTTGGGTAAAAATTCAATTTTTTGTGGAATATCTAAATATCTTTGCAGAAAATAAACTTTTATGCTTAAAATTCATATTTTCTGCTTAAAAATTGAACTGTTGTGTTGAAAATTTGTCTTTTTAGGACGAAAGTTCAACTAATTTGTGAAAAAATCAACTATTTTCTTGAAAATACGTCTTTTTGGTTTGAAAATTCAACTAATTTGGTAGAAAATGAACTTTTTTGTTAAAAATTCATTTTTTCTGTTCAAAAATTCTACCGTTTTGTTACAAAATTCATCTTGTTTGGTTGAAAACTTAATTAATAAGGTAGAAAATTTTGCTATTTAGTTGAAAATTAACTTCTTGTTTAAAATTTCAATTTGAAAATTCAACTGTTTTGCTGAAACTTAAACTTTTTTGTAAATTTTTTGTTTGGGGGGTTGAAAATACAATAACCTCGTTAAAAAATTCAACTATTTGGTTGAAAATGAACTACTTTTTATAATTGATATTTTCGGCTTGAAAATTTAACTGTTTTGTGGGAAATTCGTCATTTTGGATTAAAAAATCAATTTTTCTGATGAATGGTCATATTGTGGGTTGTAAATTCTATCATTTTTGTAGAAAATTTTACTATTTGGTTGCAACTTGTTTTTTTTTTCATTGGGTCCAGCCACATCGTGTACTCTAATCAAGAAAATTATTATTAATTTCAAATATGATGATAACCCCTTCTAAAATATAACTGATTCAACTATTGGCTTAAAAATTTGTCTTCTTTAGTTGAAAATTCAACTATTTCGTTGAAAATTCATGTATTTTATTTTAAAATCTTTTTTTTTTTGCAGATAATTTATCTCTTATTTGAAAATTCATCTTTTTGGTTCAAAAATCAATTATTTCACTCAAAGATTCATCATTTTAATTGAGAATTTATCTTCTTGGTTAAAAGATTAACTTTCAAAAAATTCATCTTTTTGGTTTAAAATTTATCCATTCCAGTTGGAGATTCGTCTATTAAGTTGAAAATTCTTCAGTTAGGTTGATAATTAATTTTTTTAACGTAACATTGAACAATTTCATTGTTGGTTGAAAATTGATCTTCTTAGTTCAAAATTCAGTTCCTTTGTTAAAAATGTGTCTTGTTTAGTTGAAATTTCAATCATTTCGTTAAAAAATATTATAATTGATTGAAAAATCGTTTTTTTTTTAGGTTGAAAATTAATATTTTTTTGGGGAATTCATATTTTTGTTAGAAAATGAAATTACTTGGTTGTAACTTAAACTTTTTGTTAAAAATTCATCTTTTTGGTTCAAAATTCATCTATTACAGTTGAAGATTCATAATTTTAGTCGAAAATATATCAGTCTCGTTGACAATTTTTTCAACTGAAATTCAACTATTCCATTTATGATCAAAGGCTGATCTTTTTAAGTGCAAAATTCAACTTTATGTTTGAAAATTGATACTATTTGTTGAAAATTAAACTTTTTGATTAATAATTCAACAGTTTTATTGAAAAATCGTCTTTTTGAGTGAAAAATTCAACTAATTTGGTAGAAAATTAAACTATTTAGTTGAAAGTAAACTATTTTGTTAAAAATTTATACTTCCGGGATGAAAATTCAACTGTTTAGTTGAAAACTCATCCATGTGGGTTGAAAAATAAAACATTTTGGTAGAAAATTAAATTTTTTTGTTAAAAACTCATATTTTCTGCTTAAAAATTCAATTGTTTTGTTGAAAATTTATCTTTTTATGTTAAAGATTTAACTAGTTTGGTATAAAATTTGGTATAAATTAGGTATAAATTTAGTTGAAAATTTAAATATTTAGTTGAAAATCAACTTTTTTGTTACAAATTCAACTGTTTTATTGAAAATTCGTCTTTCTGAGTTAGAAATTAAACTAAATTGGTAGAAAATTTAACTATTTAGTTGAAAATAAACTTTTTTATTAAAAATGACAATTTCCGGGATACAAATTCAACTGTTTTGTTGAAAACTTATCTATATGGGTGAAAAAATAAAATACTTTGATAGAAAATTAACTTTTTGTTAAAAACTCATATCTTCTGCTCAAAAATTCAACTGTTTTGTTGAAAATTAATGTTTTTTGATTAGAAGCTTAACTAATTAGATAGAAAATTTCACTATTTAGTTGAAAATTAACTTTTTTTTTTAAATTACAGGTTGAAATTTCAACTGCTTTGTTGAAAATTCGGCTTTTTGAGTAGAAAATTCAGCTAATTTGGCAGAAAATTGAACTATTTGGTTGAAAATCAACTTTTTTGTTGAGAATTTATATTTTTGGGTGAAAATTAAATTTTTTTTTGTTACAAATTTTAATATCTTTGTATAAAATAAACCTTGACGTTTGAAATTCATATTTTCCGCTTCAAAATTCAACTGCTATGTTGAAAACTCGTCTGTTTAGGGCGGAAGTCCTACTAGTTTTTAGAAAAATCAACTGTTTTCTTGAAAATTCATCTTGTTGAGTTAAAAATTCATCTTTTTGGGTTGAAAATTCTACTAATTTGTTGAAAAATTCAACTATATATTTAAAAATAACATTTTTATTCAACTATTTTATTAAAAATTCGTGTTTTTTAAATGAAAATTCAACTAATTTGGTAGAAAATTTAACATACTATTTACTTGTAACTTAACTTTTTTGTTAAAAATTCAACTGTTTCATTGAAAATACGTCGCTTTAAGTAAAAAAGTTAACTAATTTGGTAGATAATTGAACTATTTACTTGAAAATTAACGTTTTTGTTGAACATTAATATTTCCGGCATAAAAATTCAACTGTTTTGTTGAAAACTCATCTAAATGGGTTGAAAAATAAAATTATTTTGTAGCAAATTAACTTTCTTCCTCAAACTTATATTTTCTGCTCAAAAACGCAACTGTTTTGTTGAAAATTCATCTTTTTGTGTTTAACATTTTATTAGTTTGGTAGAAAATTCAATTATTGAGTTGAAAATATAAATATGTATAAAAATTTTCTATTTGGTTGCAATCACATCTAAAATATGACAATGTGATGAATTCTCAACTGAAATGATAAATCTTCAACCGGAATAGTTGAATTTTAAAGCAAAAAGTTGAATTTTCAACCAGAATGATAAAATATTCAATTGAAATGGTTAGTTAAATTTTCATTGAAAAAAAACAACTAATTTAAAAAAAAATAGTTACATTTTTAACCAAAGTGATAAATTTTTAACTAAAATGATGAATCTTCAACTGGAATAGTTGAATTTTAAACCAAAAAGATGAATTTTATACTAAAATGATGCAATACTCAATTGAAATAGTTAATTACATTTTATCCATAAAAATAATAACTTTTAAATAAATAGTTACAATCAACTGTTTTCTTGAAAAATCGCCTTTTTGGGCTGAAAATTCAACTAATTTGGTAGAAAATTTAACTATGTAATTGAAAATGACCTTTGAGTTAAAAATTCAACTGTTTTGTTAAAAATTCGTGTCTTTTGGTTGAAAATTCAACTAATTTGGTAGAAAATTTAACATGCTATTTACTTGTAACTCAACTTTTTGTTAAAAATTCAACTGTTACATTGCAAAGTCATCTATATGGGTTAAAAAATAAAATGCTTTGGTAGAAAATTAACTTTTTTGTTAAAAACTCATATTTTATGCTAAAAAATTCAACTATTTGTTGAAAATTCATCTGTTTGTGTTTGAAGTTCAACTAGTTTGGTAAAAAATTTAAATATTGAGTTGAAAATTCGAATATTTAGTTGAAAATCAACTTTTTTTGTTGAAAATTCAACTGTTCTGTAGCAAATTTATCTTTTTGGATTAAAAATTCAACTTTTTTGCTGAAATGTCATCTTTTGTGCTGAAAGTTCTACAATTTTTGTAGAAAATTTTACTATTCGGTTGGAATTTCGTTTTCTTTCTTGGGTCCAGCCCAACCGTGTATTTCAATTTGCAAAAATTATGATTGATATCAAATATGAGGATGATTAGATCTAAAATATGACTAAGTAGAAATTGATTGAAAATGATGGTTTCTCAGAGATTTTGGGGGCGATGATGTGCGATTAAGAAAAACTATGTTGCTGATGGGGTAAAGGTATTTATTAGCCGGTGTTGCGACATCATCCCTTAACCATGGTTTTGTTAATATGTCGTGCGAACAATCGCCGAAGCCATGACTCCAGGGCGTCACGGTATGATTCGATTGTCATTCGATTTTCTACGCTCTGTCTGTCTGTCTGTCCGCTCCGACAGTCCCGATCGACCCCGTTACCAGCCCCAACCTGGTAATGCTGAAAAGCAACGAGGCAACCCTTTGCCCGTTTTCCGGTTTTCCCAGTTTGATGGGAATGCGTTTACGCCCGCAGAACTCGTTTACGGTGCAGACCACTGAGAAATCAATGTCCTAAACCATCGCATATCGCATCGACCATCGACAATTTTCCACCGCGAAATCTCGTCCAGAGACTTTCTGAAAAAATTCGCAACCTCGCTCTCTATGACTTCCATGCGAAAATCAGAGAGAATTTTCTGTTTTTGACATTTCTTTTCATGCTGGCACACAATTTTTTGTTGGAACTTTTTTTGAATTTGTAACAGGTGATAATAGGAATATACAACCTTCGAGTTTAAAAAGAAACCGCTTCAAATTCCTAGACAAAATTCGCAACCTCGCTCTCTATGACTTCCATGCGAAAATCAGAGAGGATTTTCTGTTTTTAACATTTCTTTTCATCCTGGCACACAATTTTTTGTTGGAATATTTTTTGAATTTGTAACAGGTGATAATAGGAATATACAACCTTCGAGTTTAAAAAGAAACCGCTTCAAATTCCTAAGTTTTAAATAAATTTTGAACCAAAAAGTAATCAAATAGTTAAATTTTTCACAAAAAGAGATCAATTTTAAACTACAAAATTTTCCACAAAAAAAAAACAATTTTCTACCAAAATGATTAATTTTCAACTAAAATGATGAATCTTCAACTGGAATAGTTGAATTTTAAACAAACAGAGGAATTTTCAACTCAAATGATGGAATATTCAATTGGAATAGTTAGTTATATTTTCTTAAAAAAAAGACTAATTTTCAAAAAGAAATAGTTACATCTTCAACCAAAGTGATGAATTTTCAACTAAAATGATGAATCTTCAACTGGAATCGATAAATTTTAAACAGAAAAAATAAATTTTCAGCAAAAATGTTGAATCTTTAACTACAATAATTATTGAATTTTTAGCCAAAAAGATTAATTTTTAACCAAGAAGAAAAATTTTCAACCAAATATTCGGATTTTGATTTTGAAAAGATCAGTCTTTAACCAGAAATGGAATATTTAAATTTTCAGTTTGAAAAATAAATTTTCCGCACGAAAAAAAAATTTACGAAAAGAGTGATGAATTTTAACTAAAATGGTGAACCTTCAACTAGAATAATTGAATTTTCAACCAAAAAGTTTCATTTCCAACCAAGAATATCAATTTTCAACCAAAAAGTTGAATGTTGTATTTAAAAAGATCAGCCTTTGATCAAAAATGGAATGGTTGGATTTTCAATTAAAAAAATTAATTGTCAACCAAACTGTTAAATTTTTGACTAAAATGATGAATCTTTAAGTAGAACAGTTGAATTTTAAACAAAAGTGATGAACCTCGAACTGAAATAATGAAGCTCCAACTGGAATAGATGAATTTTAAGCCAAAAAGATGAATTTCTAAATAAGAAGATTAATTTTCTACCTAAAAAAACGACTTTCCAATAAAATACGTAATTTTTCAACAAAATAGTTGAATTTTCAACTAAATAAAACAAATTTTCAACAAAGAAATTGAATTTTGAACTAAAAAGATCAATTTTTAACCAACAATCAAATAATTAAATTTTACGTTAAAAAATTATTTATTCGCCAAATCGATGAGTTTTCAACTGAAGAAGACAAATTTTTAATCCAGAAATTAAATTTTGGACTGAAAAAATCAATTTTTAACCAAAAATGGAATAGTTACATTTTTAGTTGAAAAAATTAATTATCAACCAAACAGATGAATTTGTAACTAAAATGATGAATATTTGACTAGAATACTCACATTTTCAAACAAAAAGATGAATTTTCAAACAAGAAGATGAATTTTCTAAGAAAAAAAGATTTCTCAACAAAATACGTGAATTTTCAACGAAATAGTTTTATTTTCAACTAAAAAAGAGAAATTTTTGACAAAAAATTGAATTGTGAACTGAAAAGATTAAATTCCAACCAAAAATGTGATAGTTAAATTCTCATTTGAAAAAATCAATTGCCAACCAAGCTGATGAATTTTTTACTAAAATGATCAATCTTTAATTCGAATAGTGGAATTTCAAACCAAAAAGATGAATTTTCAAATAAAATGATAGGTTATTCAATTAGAATATTTAGTTACATTTTCTCTAAACAAAAAATTAATTTTCAAAAACATAGTTACATTTTCAACCAAAGTGATGAATTTCCAACTGAAATAATGAATCTTCAATTGGGATAGTTGAATTTTAAACCAGAAAGATGAATTTTCAACTAAAATGATGAAATATTTAATTAGACTAGTTACTTACATTTTATTAAACAAAACTATTTTCAAACAAAAAAAAAAGACATTTGCAACCATTGTGATGAATTTTCAACTGAAATGATGAATCTTCAACTGGAATGGTCGAATTTTAAATAAAAAGATGCATTTTCAACTAAAATGATGGAATATTCAATTGGAATAGTTAGTTACATTTTATTTGAAAAAGACTAATTTTCAAGAAGAAATAGTTGCATTTTCAACAAAACACATGAATTTTTAACGAAATAGTTGTGTTTTTAACTAGAAAAGACAAATTTTTAACAAATTAGTTGAATTTTGAACTGAAAAAATTAAATTCGAACCAAAAATGTAAGAGTTAGATTTTCAGTTAAAAAAATGAATTGTCAAACAAGTTAATGAATTTTTAACTAAAATGATATATCTTTAACTGGAATAGTAGAATCTTCAACCGAAAAGATGAATTATCAACTAAAATGATGAAATAGTATATTGGACTAGTTACTTACATTTTATTTAAAAAACGAAACTAATTGAAAAAAAATTAAATTTGCAACTAATGTGATGAATTTTCAACTAAAATGATGAATCTTCTACAAGGGTTGAGATGTTTTAATCCACGGTATTCTTAACCGTTTTTTTGAAAACATTCATTTGTATTAAAAATGTTTCCTAAACATCTCAGTAACACGTTAAACTAAATGGCCAGAATATATGTTATTATTGATATATTGCAGACATCCTTCGAAGTGCTCTTTCCATTGTCATTCTGAAAGAAATATAACCTTCATAATTTATTTAATTGACGTAGTTTCTGAAGCTTTATGATTATATCAAAAGACAAAAATGAATTCTTGACGAAACCTTAGCTAATTTTTATTACAAAAGCTAGGTTTTGCACTTATAACAATCTTTACTTGAGATATAAAAGTACCTTATGTATTAGTAGAAGGACAGAGTCCAATATCTATTAATTTTTATTTTTATTTTCACTTCTTTTTGGCCTAAAAGATATCATAATCATGACTATTCTACACACAATGTAAACTTAAATAAATCTGAAGGTTTCCTAGCTAGTAATGAGAATGATTATTCCTGTAGCGATGACTATATATAGCAGTGAATAAGTTCAAACTTTCTCACTTACTGTTAACTAAATCTACTTGAAAGAATGAAGCTTCTTATCAGCACTCTGCTTCTTATCATCGCGTTTTTCCTGAATTTTGGTGGTAAGTTGTTGACCATATAATATAAATCTCAATATAAATATAAAATATCACATATTGTGTGGAACTTAAATCCAAAATACACACTTATTGAAACCTATTCTATAAAAATCTGTATCACTCAATGCTCGTGATTTTTAAATTTTCGATACCTGATGTTATTTTATTTTAAAGGCTTTTTTCAATTATTCATTTAATTCCCAACACTTAAATTTTTAAGTATGCCTAAGATTATTCAAGTTAAGTTGTTAGATATAACACATGTGATCGAAAGTCAACATCGTTTCGTTTTTGAATTGCGCAATATGCGTGCAAATGAAGCTTCGGCAAAGATAATGTTGAATCAACATACTAAATATGTGACGACGTAGAACAGCGTAGAACAGATAATTTGTTGGCAAGAATCTTATGTTAAATAGTATTGAATAAGACTCTTCTTATTGATACAAAGTAAGGAGCTAAAAATAGATTACGTAACACTTTTTTGGGGGGTGGGGTGAACTATCGTGTTACAAAACGGCGAAAAACTACAGGGAACAGTTTAAAAAAGCGTCACATAGAAGGGTGGGTATCAAAATTATCGGAAAATATTACATTGCGTAATTTATGGGTGGCCCCTTATCTCTTCCGACGCTTAAAATGTTGCTCAACTTCAAGTACTACAATGACCACATGTTATTTTCCTTTCTCCATTGACACCTCCTGAAAATCCCTAAATTTCCTGAGATCCTTAAACACCTTCAATACTCCTAATTCTCCTATTTACCAAAAATCTCTGAATTCCTTGCATGGTCGAAAATCCTTGAATTCTCTAAAATTCTTGAATTCTCGTTGCATAAATTCAGACCGTTGCTACCATTTTCCTTGGTCATGCGATTAGTTGAAGTCAAGGTACCAAATTCAAAAAAATTCCTGAATTTTTTGGAAAACTTCTCACATGTTATATTCTCTTCGAAAAATTAAAAATATTTCGGTTATAGGTCATTTGACGCAGAATTTTATCGGATTTCTGATTGTTTTTTAAAAATATTTTACCTTTTTTTTGTACAATTAATTACGCCTGAAATTCGGCAATGGTTTTTAGTACAGCTTGCGCTAGACGTGTAGATAATTTCCGACAGTATTGCACATAAGCGTGAATAAATAAGAATGAATCTTCTGCAGCATGTTGTTCTCAGTATTTTTGTCAGCTTCTCAAATTAAAAATTCATCGATTTCTATTTGTTTTTACAGAATTAGGTTCGCAGGGTGACTCAACTTGGCGCTCGCGCTCGCGCTCGCCCCAGCGAAACCAACATTCTTCAAGCAAACCGAGCCAACCTGCTGATCAATCTGCTTTGAGTTAGTAATTTTTTGTTTGAATAACTCGCTACAGTTACTACAGTTACAGCGATGTTCACGCTTGCTCGTGATGCCTCGTGTATTAAATAATATTTTATTCACAAATCACAAACAAATATTGAAATTGCTTACCATTTATAGTCATTGAATATAACCTCACTGAACCAAAACGATGACTCGCTGTTAACATAGTAACCGTTTACAATGCTAGATGGTACTGGTAGCAAAAGTAGTGAGGAAAATGTTTTGATAACCACGCAGAGCATTTTACTCATCGCCTTTGCGCACGATGTGGAATCGGCCATTTCCGATGCCTGTAAGGGATGACCAGACAAGGTTTTTGCATATATCTGTAGAGAAAAATAAATTTTCTATTTGTTCAACTTGAATTTTCGCGAAATTTCGATCAGAATAGTTAGTGCTACCTAGCGCTGGTAAACTTCTGCATTAGAAAACGGTTTCTTGAATAGCGGAGTTTTCTAGCCGCTAAGTTGCGCTAGCTGCTTTAGTCAAAGTTCCGCAAGAATTCAAATTAAATATATGAAAAATTGCTTCTTTTGATATAAGTTGAGAATAATATCAAATTATGACAATCATATAAAAAATAAATAAAAGATGAACTTTCGACCAAACAGTTCGATTTTCAACTAAAAAAGATATATTTTTAACAAATGATTTGAATTTTCAACAAAATATTTCAATTTTCAATTAAAGAAAATAACCTTTTGACCAACAATGGAAGAATGTTCTCCCTATCATATTGTCCCCTCTCATGTTATCTCGCAAAATATTTCAAATTTATATCACCGGCATTGACTGGTAAGTGGTGTGATAATGTAAACACGCACAAACAAGCACGTGCGGAAACCAACGAAATAAATTTTCAACTCAACTGATATATCTTCAGCAAAAAATAAGTGCATTTTTAACCAAATAGTTGAATCATCAACTAAACCAGGTTCTTTAACATTCTTAAATCCGTAAATTCAAATCTTACGAATCTAAAGAATTCAGATGATTGAGGGAATTCCATGGATTTAAAAATAATGAAATGAATTTAGACGAATTCAAAGAATTCAGATAGTTCAAAGTATTCAAAGGAATTGAGTAATATCAGGAAACTCAGAGGAATTCAGCACATTTCCAGGAAGTTAAAATAATGCGAAAAGATTTGAAAGTTTTTAAATGTATTCCAAGCAATTCCAAAGAACGAGATAATACTTGATATTTTCTTAATTTCAAATCTTCGTTTTCTTCTTACAGAATTGAATGCTGCGAAAACTGGGGCATCAGGTTCACAAATCGGAGGTTCAAAATTTCGAGTGCGAGATGGTGTCCCACAAGCTTTTCAAGGCCCAGTAAATACATTTATCATATATAGGGGGAAGCGAATTGAGGTGCTGCTAGATCCTACTGGAACAGTAGCACTGAGAGCTGACTATCCCGGCAATGTTGTTCCTACTCGCAACTTTTATAGATACAATAATTTTCTATGCCGCATCTCTAATATAGGAGGCGTAAAAGTGGTGGAATATATAAAACAAGATGGATCACTTATTGGAGTCCGAGCACCGACACCAACTAGTAAGTGATCATCCATCAATTACGTAACTGATTTTTTGCCAATTTTTTACCCCTTTCCTCCTTTATGTAAAGCATATTAAAATAATATGAAAAATGAAATAAAGGAATTATACACTTCTCGAAAATCAAAACGTAAAAAATGCTGTATTATCCAGTAGAAAAATATTCCTCGAACACCTAATTTTTTTTATTTTTATTCAATTACTAAAACATATTTCCAATTATTTGATACTGGTTATGCATTTTTTCAGAAGTTTGAATAAGCTAAACGTTAGCTAAAATAACCTGAACATTTTAAAAAACGATTGTGATCATAGGCCGTAAAAACTTGTATTTTCCAGTCAAAAATATTCAAAACTTTTGATAAAAACAGAAATCGTCGGATGCAGATCTCGGAAAGAATCTGAAAGATAATCGTGCGCACATCTATCCGAAATTTCCATTCCAAAGTTTTTACCAGTAATTATCGTTACCAGAAAACGTAACTAGTTTAATGAAACAAGTTTCTTTCCATCACTGTTATTTGATGCTTCAAAAAATAAGGTTTAATTTCGATATCGATTCTTTATCTTTTGAAATTCACAGATCTTCATTTTCTTTTCAAGGTGCAAACGTTATGGAACCCGATGATACAAAATGGTTTATCGTTTATATTGGCAAATACTTTAGAGTAAAGCAAAATCGTTATACAGCAGAGGCAGAAGCGATTAACCTCATACCTGAAAACGTAAATAAGGTGGGAGATGAACCTGAAAAGGTTGATATTGCTGGCTTCAAATTTTTGGTGCTCAGAAGGCGTGATGGAAACATTTCGGGAGCTGCACTTCTTCCGTAATATCATAATTATTAATTACATGAAGATTAATCTACACATGAGATAAACAACAAATATATAAAAATTGTGTAAAATTTTCGTGATTTATATTCCTGAATAAAAGATGAAAAACAAAAAATTACTCTTATAATGTAGCGTTAGGTTGTGGAACAATAATAGTGAATGTTCCCTGATTTTGTCAAATTTGCTCTCCTATTACTTTCTTTTTAGAACACGTCTACGGCGAATCTAATTATTAAAAGGTGCATGCATATGTAGATAATTTCCGCTAGTAGTGTACACCAAAATTTCAAGACAAATAATAGTTTGGTAAAGCTTCTTAAACTATTTTTCTCTGTGCACCTATTCATGGACTATTGTCTTAACTGATGCTCAACTGATTCAATAGGTTTTCAAAAATTCACATTATTTTACCTTTTCTCTCACATTATTCTATTTATTCATGAAGAAGTCTCAGCCTAACTTCTCATTGTGAAGTCTTAACCTAATTTGACGATTTAAACTGTTCAAGTAATTTTATAAAAGTAAGCATACTTAAAACAAGAATCACTTTTCATCATAACGTCGTTATCTTCATCATCAGCGATGCCTTCAGCTTAATGCCTGATGGTTGACTGATCCTGAAGAGTCAAAAACGAAATTTAATAGCAAGAGCGTTTCGAGTGGCAAAATTTTCATTCTAGCAGTGAAAGTGGTTTTAGGCTCCGGAAGCTACGATCATGGTTCCTTAAAGCAACCAATCCCGACGCAACTGGCACGTGTACGTCATCCACTTCTGTTCCTTCTGTCCCAAAAGGTAAGCAAGAGCGGGAAATTCACGCGAGAAAAAATCGTTCAACACTGTTCACTGGAGTCAGGTCTCTAGCCGCGGATGACCTTACGAAGCAGACGGGACAGTTAGAGATGAAAATTTTACCTCTGGATACTTCTTTAGAGCGACCAATCTTTGTAGAATTTCATGAGGAAAAGTGATGTCGGAACAGATGAAGTGATGCCAGAAGAACAGCCTTTTGCATTTGGTTCGCGATGGAATGAGCCTGACGCTGGCAAGCCGGAATCTTTTTTAAGTTGACTAAGAAATGAAGCTTTCATACCTCCAAAACATCCAATTATGAGAACTACAAGATGGACTTTGTAGCCTTGGTATAGCCTGCTCAGCTCGAGAAGAAGTGCTTGATATTTCGCCTGTTTTTCTTTTTCCTTTGCCGTGATATTACCATCGGCTGGTGCCGAGAGTTCAGTCACGTAAATGATCTTGGTTTTCAGATCATGGACGACAATATCAGGCTTCGTAGCACTGATATGTTGTATGGTGGAGAATGAGAAATTCCAGTAGATCTTACACTGATCATTCTCCACAACGGACTCGCGTTTCACTTGGGCGTATGGCAAGATGAGCAATAGATCAACAGCATAGAAGTGCCTAAGATGAATTTCGTTTGTTTGTTCTTTGAACTTCCTTTAAAACCATCAAAATTAATCGAAAATTCCGCTGAATGCCTTAGAATAATTCAGAATCATAAGAATTGAAAGAGGAAAAACCTTTGAAATATGATGACTGAAAATGGATGTAGTTGAGCATTTAAAAGGTCCTGAAAAATTGTTCGTACCTATTTCTTCAAAGGTTTCAATCAATTATTTCGGTTTTATTAATCGGAAATACTATGAAAAAATAGAAAATTAAAATTCTGTACCAAATGACGTGGGATGAAAAAAAAACCTGGAAGAGCAATTACAGATTTCGTTAAGGCCTACACAATTGATTACAACCATTTTTTCATTGTACTTTTCATTTTGGTTTGATTCATTGAAAATATAGTGGTAACATCCAAAATTCAAATTTGGAACCAAATGACGCAAAATACAAGAAAATGTCTTGAAGAGCAATTATAGCTTTTGAAAAGTCCTAGAATACGAGAAAAAGTCTTCAACAGATTATTTAAAGCTTTTAAAAAGTCATAGAAAATTTATTCTAACCATTTTTAATGGGACTTGTCATTTTGGTTTTATTTATGGTAAATGCTATGAAAATTAGTCGAAAATTCATGGCTTCTCAGATCATCGTATCATAATTGTCGATTTCAAAAGAAAACTTTACTTCTTTTATAATGTAGCCAGCATTCTCATTCTTATAAAAAATTCCAATGAAAAGCAATATGTGCATTTCTAGCCATAAAAAAGAATTCCTAACTATATTCAATATCATAATCACTCATCCTTTTATATCCCTAATATTTTAAAATATTAATTTTGTTTTATCAGTTGTAACATTTTCACTGGAAGCCATTTTTAAACCAACACAAAAAAAAACTAAGTGTGATCTTTACCTGCATTTCACGTTTTTATAAAATAAATATAAACACTGTGAATCCTGACAACAAAAATTCAGCCTTTAATCGAAAATTCAGTTGCGTGAGAGCGAAGTACTAAATACCCACACATTTTGTAAAAATTATTATTATTCCCACCTTGAAAGCATATTGAGTTTATCTTTATAGTTTTGTTTTTAGGTTTTTTTTTTTATATACTTTTAATTAAGAGCTGAAGGTTCGCTTTTTAGAAGAAATTTCTTTCTATTTCAAACAAAAGCAAATTCAGTTTTATTTTTTAAAAGTAGGTCATCATTTATTTATCAAAAAAACAGTGCTATCATGCACAAGATTTTTTACGTGAGTTGTAGGGTAAATTTATAGCCAGGTTTTACGTATGTGAAGTTCCGAACGTTAAAATGAACAGACTTTTTTTTCTCTAATGATAAATTTTCTTAAATATTATTTACGTTGCAAATAAAAATAAGGCTTGAGTTTTTTTGAACATTAATTGAACTTGCAGATAAAATTCCAATTTAGGATCAATTTCTGTTTTTTTAATATGTTTAAGAAAAATTTCGTTTATTGAAACACTCGTATCTTTAATCATAAGTAGTACGGTGATTCGAAAAAAATTCTGTAACTCGAAATCAATATAATGCGAAAAAGTAGCGCATTGGGAATCAAAACTGGAAATGCAGCGAATTTTCAAATTTTCACTAGAAAAAAATTATATCAAATACCAAATTTCACATTTTAATAATTGAGTGTAATTTTAATTTAGATTCTTGGGGACCTACTGATTTTCTCTCTAGCGTATTCTTATGCTAAAGAAGCCAAAACATGCTCACACAAATGTTTCTTATTTACGCAGGTGCTAAAAAGTTTTTTTGAAAACAAAGGTGGATTAAATGGAAATTATCTCTCAGAAAATGATTGATTGAAATACTCAAAAAAATGGGAAATTCATTTTGGACTTATACGAATGTAAGAAAAATGGAACCCAAGGAAGTTTTGAAACCCTGCAAACAAGACAATTTTTTAAGTTTTCTTTTTAGCACGGGTAATCAAGCTAAATATCTATCGATTTCAAATTAATTATACCTTTCTAGGATCCCAATACGCTACTTTTTCGCATAGCAGCGATTTCGAATTCCAGAATGTTTCATTATTGACTCACCTTAATAAGTAGTTTCAATTGAAATCAGAATTCAAATTACAAACGTCTATAAAAATTCAAACATTGTTCTAATTTGACAAACTGTGAGAATTTAACTAATACATAGGAGCTTTTATATAATAGAATCGTTTACTGAACGCATTAGCTGTTGAACGCAACATACAAGGAAAAGTAAATAATTCTGTAAACTTCGAGAAGAGGGGCTTTTGCAACTCCACCTCGTCAATGATGACTAGTTTCAAAAGTCGAGACTGCAAATAATTTCAGGAATACTCTTTTAACCCATGAACTTTTTTACTTTGCAAGCAAAAATTCGTTAAAGTAATATTTTGGTGAATTTTTGGCTTTCAGT
Organism: Andricus grossulariae; assembly: GCA_011634705.1. Classification (NCBI taxonomy): domain Eukaryota; kingdom Metazoa; phylum Arthropoda; class Insecta; order Hymenoptera; family Cynipidae; genus Andricus; species Andricus grossulariae. Next base: position 53,174,598 of record JAABKJ010007545.1, on the reverse strand, counting down.
AGCATGTGGACATATTTTAGCGTTTTACAAATTAGAAAGCTTTTCTATAAAACAAGTCCTTTACTTATGACGTGGTATATGCTAGTAACGAAATGATGGCAAGTATCTAGTATCACGAAGTTTCACTACCTGTGCACGTTTTGTGTCGATGTATTCCTTTCTATTTGACGATTTTCATAGACCTTTTCTTCTAAGTTATTTTTCTCAGCGTTGCGTTTTTGAATTTCATTTTCCTCAACTGCCTTTTGTTCTGCGTAACGTTTTTTAATGCCATCTTCTTCAAATACATTCGCGTCTGATTTACATTTAGGTACGATGTTTTTTTCCTTTAACAGAACATCAGAAGGTTCTACGTCTGTTCAACAAGAAAGTTTCCTTGTTCTTTCGAAAACTATTGGAGATTTTCGAACGTATTTTGTTTTTAAATGAAAGTACATTTGAAGGACTACGGCACACCTACCTAGTACAGTGTCCAGTTCCCATCGTTATCCAGAATTTCCTGGCACCTTTTCGGCATGCTTTCTACCAATTCTTCAGCATAACCTGTGGGTAGTTCGTGCCATATCTTCCTGATGTTTCGCGAGAGCTGTTTCAGGGTGAGAACACGTTTTCCCGCAAGCTTCCTCCTTAAAATACTCCAGACGTTTTCGATTGGATTAGCATCGGAGGACTGTGATATCCAGCTCAAAATTGTTATGCCATTTTCTCCCTTCCAGGTGTTGCAGAGATGGCTTCGATGTTTGGGATCGTTATCCTCTTGCCAGATCCAATCTCCAGTATCGGCTTCAAACATCTTTTTAGCATACTGTAGGAGACCACGTTTTTATACTTTCAGCATTTTCTGAGCATTCAGGTTCTCGGTAAAGAGCTCTAGACACCCAAAACCACGCTCAGAAAAGCGTCCCCAAACATGGACCTTCACAGGATGTTCAACGGTTCGCTGGAGAAATCGAGTACCGGCGTGAGACCAGGCATACCGTATGGGAACCCATGCTCAGAACGACGCTTCATCTGAAAAAATTACATTGGACCAGTCACGGTCGAGATTTTCAGCAGCCCATGCCTTCCGTTTTTCTCTATGGGTTTCTGAGAGCAGGGGTTTTTGCCTCGTGCTACGGTATTGCAGCTTCGCCTCAGCGAAACGCTGTAGAATGGTGTTGATACTGATGTGTATTCCTTTTTTAGCCAGAATAACCTTGGCATCTCGTAACCGCTGAGTGGGGGCACGCTCGAACAGCCGTAGGATGGCTTTATCCTGCTTGCTCGTTGCTGCTCGCGATTTGCCTCTTTCGGGAAGAGCATTGACTGATACTGAAACGACTTGCCAACTGCGCCATAGTCCTTCAAATGTACTTTCATTCAAAAATAATACGTCCGAAAATCTCCAATAGTTTCCGAAAAAACGAGGAAACTTTCTTGTTGAACGTTCTATCCCTGCAGAATTTCTAACGATTTGGCTACTACAGTCAATATCATGAGGTTGAGTAATTAAATTGGGGACAGGACCACCACTGCCGATAACTAATCCTGGAAATAAATACGTATTGGGCACGTTTGGAATTAATGGTGGACAAAATGCACCAGGAATTTGTGCCCCAAAGTAATTAATTAACATACGGCTGATTTGATATAAACGGTGAAGCAGGAAAGCGTCCTGGAACTTGTCCTGGATAGCCTGGAACTAGTCCAGGATAACCATATGCATTAGGTGCACCTTGGAAGAAAGGTGGCGGCATAAAAGGACTGCCGACAGTTTGAGCTGGCAATTGCGAATGGTTCTGCGACATAGCAAATGCCTGAATAAAAAGCAAACAATTTTGTTGCGGGATTCCCTGAAAATCTTCTGTTGCTTTATTTTGCATTTTTTCCTAATGAGAAATTACAGTTTTTCTATCTCCGGCTCGTTTTTCAATGAGGATTTCAAAGATTTTCTTCTTTTCATCCTCCATCGCCTGTCGGCGTTTCTTTCTCTTTTGGCGAAGAGATTCTTCCTCACTATATTTTTCAAAATTTTTGTCTATTCCAAGAGTAGAATCAGCTGAACCGCCTTATGGGTTTTCAGATTCGTCTGCTTACATTTCCTCAGCGGATTCTTCTAGACTATCCTTGTTTACGCCCATTTGTTCTGTCATAGTAAAAGCTGCGAATTGTGATGGCTCTGGAGGAGGTAGTGACAGGTCTTCTGTATCGAAATGAGAGTCTTCTACTTCGAATAAATCTGTTTCAGATTGAACGGAATCATCCAAATTCCGAACATGTTGTTAAGATGCTGGCAGCAAATTCTCATGAGCTGGTGGCATAGTTTCATAATTTAACACCGAATCTAAATCAAGTTGGTTGTTATTTAGTGCTTGTTTTTGAAGGACTTTGTTTATAGGGAGAGTTAGTTTCGTCGAAGCAATTTTTATAGGCGTTCAAGATGATTTTCCTGGTCAACTGTATTTTACAAGAACGTACCTTGCAGAGTCTACACCCCTCATTATAGCTGATGGCCTAGAGCCGTAAATTTCATGCATGTCTAAATAATGAAGCCAGTCAAATTTCCAACCAGCACCACCTTTTGAGGTGGTGCCTCAAAACTTGCGTTCGATGATACGATCTTTCAACAATCAAAATTGCTCTTGTGGGCAATCTGAAATATCAAAGTTTAAAGAAATTAGAAATATAATTACATAAAAAATATATACATATGGGCCAGTACATGTCAGGAATATCTGAATCTGCAAGTATTCGTTCGATTTTAATGAAAGTTGATGGAATTATAGTATGTTATAACAGAAATATTGGGCTCAAACTATTTTTTTTACTTTTTTACGTCATTTCAGTGAGACCATTCGCTGAGCTGTGCTTCTAGTGTGGCAACTCCCATACGATAGAAGCTGCAACTTTGTTTTGTCTTTTTGGCAACATTTTTTCCATGCTCAGCGTGGCTTGAGTTTAATACTCATGGGTTCGCGAAATTGGAAAAAATGATTGGATAGCAACAATAATTGTTATAAACAATTTCTATCAACAAACACTGAATATTATTGGATTGCGCATTTGTAAATGATATTTCGGCATTATTATTATTCACTTTTAGCCACGAAGTGATTCTTGATAACAAAAATATGTGTCCCGATATTATTTGTTAATTTTATAAACAAATTATGCAGAAAGTTTCTCAGTGTCGAAATTTGGAGCAAAAAAAATGTTATCTCTTATTTTCTCTGAATTCTATTGCCAATAATTTACAAAATATATAATTGGATATCAATAATTAAATTTAGAAACAAACTATATAAACGAATGCTCACGGTAGACATTAACAGGCATAAAAAAGTATCACTGCTAACACTGGCTGACAAATATTCATGCAATTTGTTTACAAATTTTAAATCAATTGAAGAATCTCGGCGAGCCCTCAGATGATTTTGATTACAAAAGATAGGTTTTGTACTGATAATAATCTTGACTTGAGATATAATAGTACCTATTAATTTTTTGTTATTTAACTGCTTTTTGGCTTGAAAAATATCATAATCATAAGTAGTCTACACACATTGTAAATTTTAATCAATATGAAGTTTTTCTGGTTAGTCATGAGAATTAATAATAATCCAATACTAATGAGTATATATAGCAGTAAATATCTTCAAACTTTCTCACTCGCTGTTAACAAAATCTGACTGAAAGAATGAAGATCCTTATCAGCACTCTGCTTCTGACCATCGCGTTTTTCCTGGATTTTGGTGGTGAGTTGTTACGAATATAATATAAATCTCAATATAAATATGAAATATTATGTATATTATTTTGAACTATCATTCAAAATACACACTTATTAAACCATGTTCTATAAACATCTGTTACACACAAAGCTCGTGCTTTCTAAATTTTTGATACCTGATATTATTTTATTCTAAAGGCTTTTTTCAATTATTTACTTCATTTCAAACACTTTAATTTTTGAGTGTACTTGGGATTGCATAAATTAAGTATTTAGATGTTTTAGAAGTTTCTAGAAGTTTTTTAGATCTTTCAAAAATCAACATTATTTCATTTTTGAATTGCGCAATATGTGTGAAAATAAAGCTTCCTCAAAGATAACGTTGAATCAACATAATAAATATGTTACGACGCAGAACAGCGGAGAACGGGTTATCCGTTGGCAAAAATTTTGCTTTATATAGTTTTGAATAAAACTCTTTTTATTGATACAAAGTTAGGGCCTATAAATAAATTACGTAGCACTTTCTTGCGGGGTGGGGTAAACTATCGTGTTACGAAATTGTGAAAAACTACAGGAAGCAGTATAAAAAAGCGTTACATAGGGGTTTTGAGGGAGCATTAAAATTTTCGGAAAATATTACATCACGTAATTTATGGACCCATCATCTCTTTCATGGCTTCAAATATTGCTCAACCTCAAGTACCACAATGATCACATGTTATTTTAATTTTTCCATTAATATCTCATTATTCAGTTTTAAATAATTCTGCATTTAAGATCAAACAATTTCAATAATATCAATTGTTCATATTTTTCATTAAACACCACTCTTTTAAATTTTTTTTTTAATTCCGTAAATACTCTGAAATCGCTAAAATATTCTGAATTTCGTTATCGTACATTCAGTGTGAAAAGTACAAACTTCAATATATAGAATTAAAAATGACGGATGACAATTGGAATTATAAAACTTTATATAGACGGGTTTAAAAACATTCCTATTATAATTCGGGATAGAAATTAGAAAAAACAATATTACAGATTCAATATGGCAGTTGACAAATCGAAATTTCTTGTTCAAATTTTATGAGCATTTGTATGACGGGTTTTTGAAATTTATGATTGTAACTTTGAAGTAAAAATCACAAGATCCAATAAGGCAGTTGAAAACTTCATTTTTTTAAATTTCATGAAACTTCCTGCCTATGAGTTTTCAAAATTTCTGATTATAATGTAAAAGTCATAATTGCAATATGCAAATTGGCGGATACAATTTGGCGGTTGATGATTACGAATTTCATATAAAATTTCAGAAAAATTCTTATCCAGGGATTTCAAAAGTTTATGACTATGCATCGGAAATTTCAAAATTATAAAATCCAATATCGCTGAACCAAAATGGCGGTTGACAATTTGTTTCTTTTTTAATTCATGAAACTTCATACTTAGGGTTGTTTTAAGCTTCTGATCATGAATCTGAAGTCAAAATTACAAAATTGAATGATGAGGATCTATTATGGCGGTCGACAATTGAAAATTTCAGATTAATTATAAATATCAATATTACAAAACTCAACATGACGGATTAGGTTTTGAATTATATAAAAAAACTGTTTTTTATCTGATTAAAATATTTTGCCTTTTTTTAATTTAATTTGACACGAAGTTGGAATTTTTACATATTTTCTAGGTAAATTTATAAGAAGTATGCATCGACATTGTCTACGACCGATGACGTTAGCAAAAGTTGAAAATGTTAAATTGAAACAAACATAATAATTTTTACCGAGGCATGTTTTTATCAGTATTTTTGTCAGTTTCTGAAATTAACAATTGATCCATTTCTATTTGCCTTTACAGAATTAAGTTCGCAGGGTGACTCACCTTGTCGTCCGCGCTCGCGCTCGCCCCATCGAAACGAAACTTCTTCGAGCCTATCAAGCAGGTCAACTGACCAGTCTGCGTTGAGTGAGTAATTTTTAGTTTCAGTAACTTGCTGAAGTTACATTATACGGCAAAAAAATCAACTGTTTGCAGTTACGTAACTTAAAGAAGTAACTTGAAGTTCTCTAAAAGTTACTATTACTTTTGCGCCAGACCCTTAATTTTTGAAATTTAAGAAAATACAGACATGCCCAAAATAAAATGCAGCTACGCGATATTTTCAGATGAGAAAAACAAACGTCTGAATATAATTGACACAAAGACATTATGATTGTCAAGGTAAAAAATTCGAGAACGTCCTGAATTTTTTGTAAGACTTCTTACATGTTATATTCTCTTCGAAAGATAAAAAATATTCCTGTTAGAGGTAATTTGACGCAGAATTTCATTAGTGTCAATGAGCTTGAATAAATAAAAATGCATTTTCTGTAGCATGTTTTTCTCAGTATTTTTGTCAATTTCTGAAATTGAAAATGTATTTATTTCTATTTGTTTTTACAGGAATAATTTCGCAGGGTGACTCACCTCAGCGCCCGCGCTTGCGTTCCCCCCAGCGAAACCTGCCTTCTTCGAGCCAGCCGAGCCGACCAGCTGACAAATCTGTATTGGGTAAGTATTTTTTTGTTTGAGTCCCTCGCTACAGTTACATTATATGGAAAAAACTCAATTCCTTCCAGTTGCGTTACTTAAAGAAGTAACTTTAAGTTCTCTGGAAGTTACTATAAATTTTGCGCCACCCGCTTAATGTTTGAAATTTTAAAGAAATAGACAAACCCAAAATAAAATGTAGCTTGAATATATTTTCAAATGTTGGAAAAAAGACGTTTGAATATAACTAACACAAAAGGCTCATGATCTTCTCTACTTTAGACCTTTAGCAATCACTTATAATAATCTTGCAGGTAAGACCTGACCAATTATTTGTTTGTAAGTTTGTGCGTCACTTATCAGCCCTACGCGGACTGTGTTAGATTTCAGTGTTTAAATGAGTGAGAGATAGTTGCTATAACAATTTATTTATTCTAAATCATAAGAACAGAGTTGAGAGTTACATAGAATGAACTTACATGTACCTTTCTACGCTTGGAAGGGCCAGAGAGTTGCTTTGTCGGTTGGAGTTGTAGTTACTCTACGACGACCGAAAGTCTCAGCCGAACGGACTAAGTTCAAGACTCGACCACGTTAACTATTTTAAAACTTGAAAGTACACGACTTAATCAGAGCGTTTTTACGGTCACAATGAGATAGAACCCGTAGCTTCGTCTAAGTGATTTCTTCATTCGTAGATTGAAGTAAACAGTACGACTGCCGAGAACGTAAGACAAATGACAAGGGTTGCGCTGGGGTTAATATACACCTTGGACTTTGCAACAATCACGTACTTGTGACAAAACTGGAAAGAGTCATGTTATTTCTGTAAATGTAATTTCAAATCACTATTTTCCAAAGAGACTTTTGGTGATTGGTTGTCTGTTTTCTTGATCAGCGAGAAGTTAGTTAGTTAGAAGTAGTTAGTCTATGCCTTGCATGGTCGGGTGCATGAACAATCGTTTAAGCTCGCCGGAAACTCATTTTTATAGTTTTCCAACGAAAGTGCACCGAAAAGACCAGAGGTTAAGGTGGATTGCAGCTGGCATACGAGTCAAGTAAGTTAACCGTGACAAGTTCATAGATTATGTTGTGACGTTTTTTAAAGGTTTAATTTGTTATGTATTCACCACGTAAAATTTCAGATCGCGTCGATTTATATTTATACTATAAAAAGGGGTTTAAAGTCCAAATTATCGTTGGTTGTACCCCATCGGGATTTATTAATTTCATATCTAAATGCTTCGGCGATCTTACAACAGATTCTCAAATTACCGCTAAAAGCAGACTATTAGATTTACTGAAACCAGGAGACTTGGTTTTATCTGATAAAGGTTTTCCGGGAATTAAAACAGCCATCGATGAATCGGGAAAAGTTGTTTTACTTGTAATGCCCCCATTTTTCCACAAACGTTATTTCACTGCAGGGGAAGTTAGCAAAACTCACAAAGTCGCACACGTAAGAATTTACATTGAGAGGATAATGCAAAGATTAAGAATTTATCAAATTTTATTTAAACTTCCTATTTCCTTGTTGCCTTACGCAAATGATTTTGCATTCATGTGTGCTTCGTGTAGAAAATTTTCATAGATATCTTTTGAATTGAAATGAATTGAAACACATGAATTAAATTGCAATTACGTTGTATATTTATTAATTAAATGTTCCGCAGCCTCAAAAGCTCATTCTTGAATGCAGTCATGCAGGCAATCAATGGGCAATCATGGTATTCACAAAGGAATCATTTATGAACTTCCGCATTCATGTTCTTCTGATTCCCTGATTTCCCAGTAAATAGCCCCTCGACTTAAACTAATTTATCAAATTTAAATCAATCAATTAAATTCAAATTCAGAAGATATTTCTCTAAACTAATATGTATATTAAAAAAAAAATCAAAAAGTGCACTCGGACTTATTTTCTGAGGTTAGAAATTTATTGATATATTGTATTTTAAAAAAGTAATGAAATGAAATAAGAAAAAAATATGAATAAAATAAATGAAAAGTGAAATTTTCAATAAGTTTTAAATGAACAAATAAATAAAAAATATATATATATACATCTAGTTTCACTTTGCACGCTGGTGCACTTATTGATGTCTGTCTTTTGACAAATATTATCTTATTACTTATTTTTTTAGCCATTGCTACTTACCTTTTTCCCCGTGATTTACATTTTCGCTTAACTATTTCAAACTTTCACTATTTTTTCAACTATTTTTACACTTTTTCACATCTTACTGCACAGTGACACAGCCGACTGTTGCACTGGAAAAATTTCGTTAGCCGCCACCGTGGCGCCAGCCGTTCACCTACACATAGTCAATAGACGATATCTCCTGTCAGACACTTTCGGTTAAAATCTTATCTGACTATGCGCACGTTTCTTCGAACAGTGGGTTATACTTTAATAGTAAATATACGTAATTATCTAATAGCGGTCGTGTCGGCAATTGTAATCTTTCATTAACCAAACGCATGCTAAGTTAACGGTAGCCTTTGAGTTCTTATCCTTTCACGGCAACAGTTTACTTATCTTAATGTTTCTATTTTACCGACCGTAGCAAAATTATCATAGTTAGGTTTGAATTCAATTCTCTAAAAGCTTGAAAAATCATTGAATTCCTTACATACACATTCTAAAATCCCTGAAATTCGCTTAATTCTCCGAAATCCCTAAATATTCGGAATTACTTTAATCTGTGACTTCCTAAAAATATCCGAATTCCTTGTATTTTCTATAACCCTTCAAAATTCCTAAATCCCTGGATTCTTTTCATTCTTCTGCATTAATATAAATCCCTGTGAGTAGTATTCAAAGAATTCAGATAGTTCAAAGAATTAAGAGGAATTGAGTTATATCAGGGAATTCAGAGATAACAGTTTTTGGGGTTCCTCTTAACATTGGGGGGGCTTATTATCAGCAATAAAATTAAGACCCCACGAATTGGAATAATTTGAGTGAATTTCTTAGTTTTAGGGGATGATAGGCGGTGAGTTCCAAATGAGCTGGAGGGATAAAAGTTTTTTTGGTGTCTTTGAGCACTGAGGAGACTTATTATCAGCAATATAATTTTGACCCCGCAAAATAGGATAAATTTGGTGGATTTTTCAATTCTAAGGGATGATATGGGATGACTTTCAAATGAGCTGGAGGAATGAAAGTTTTTCAAGTATCTTTCATTTTCGTTTATCGTAAACGTTGCAAACTTTAATCTTATGAGGAATTTAGAAGATTTCAAGGCAGTTAAATAAAATTATACAAAGAATTCAAAGAACTCAAAATAATTCAAAGCAATTCAATGAAAATTCAAAACAGTTGTAAATAATACACTTAACAAGAAAGTATTAATCACAAAACCTGTCTGCTGTTTGCTGTTGTATGTGTATTAAAAACGAGAGTTTAACTCAAAAAGCAGAGTGGTCTTGTTAGAATTAGTTTAGCATTGTTTAGTTTTTAAATTCGAGACTGATATTTAAGTTTTTTCTAATTTTAAATCTTTGTTTTCTTCTCACAGAATTGAATGCTGCGAAAACTGAGGCATCAGGTTCACGAACAGGGCTTCCTAAATTTCGATTGCGGAATAGTCTTTCTCCAGCTGTTCAGGGTCCGGTGAATACGTTTCTCAGGTATAGAAACAAACGAATTGAGGTGCTGTTAGATCCGACTGGAACGGTAGCACTGAGAGCTGACTATCCCGGAAATTTTGTGCCTACTCGCAACTTTTATAGATACAATAATTTTCTATGCCGTCTTTGTAAAATAGGAGGCTTAAAAATGGTGGAATATATAAACCAAGATGGATCACTTCTTGGAGTCCGAGCACCGAAACCAACTAGTAAGTGATCATCCATCAATTACGTGAAAGATTTTTCGCCAATTCTTTAACGTTTCCCTCCTTCATGTAAAGAATATCAAAACAATATGGGGAATGCAATAAATGACTTATAGACTTCTCGAAAATCAAAACGTACAAAATGCTGCATTATCCAGTAAAAAAATATTTCTGTAACACCTAATTTTTTATATTTTCATTTAATTACTAAAACATATTTCCAACTACTTGATATTGGTTATGTATTTTTTCAGACTTTTCGATAAGCTGAACGTGACCTAAAATAACCTAAACATTTCAAAGAAAGATTGTGATCAGAATAAACGATAATGAGACCATCCCTGGACAATTGTCCGCGACTGCTTATTAATTATTGTAACCATATTGAGCAGAAACCCTTGGTACAGGGAACCTCTATCCGCAACCCGAGGACGCGTTCAGTGGCTTTGTCATAGGCCCTTCGGCTCGATTCCTGAGAAATCAAAACCGAACCGATATATATATATATATATTGAATTTCTCTTAAAAGTATATTACATCATAATTAGGTTTAGACAGGTCTTTACGGGGAGATCAATGTTTCTAGGACGACCTGAAAATCCATGACCTTCGGCTATGGGTTTTCGGGTCGTCCTTGCGAACACTGAGCTCCACGTGAGTACCTGTCTAGCCCTACGAGTAATGTACAATGTTTTATTTGAATTCAGCATGTTATAAAACTGTATGATTGTTTGAAAAGTGAGTCGTGATGTTTATAATATCTTTTTGCAACACCCACCTATCTTTTCGCACACAATCACCTATTTTGCGCACTTGTATCACAAATAACTATTGGTCGTGAAAACATACGACTGACGTAGCAGTCATCTGCTTTACTGTAATTGGTAATCTTAAATGGCGCGAAATTTGAAAATGGTTTGGTCCTAGCTAGAGTATTATATATATATGTGTGTGTGTGTGTGTGTGTGTTTGTGTATCTGTGTGTGTGTGGCAACACTACGGTTAGAGAATACACGGAGCGTTATGAAGTGACCATTTGTAGAACTAGTAATCTGTCAGTGTGGGGGTGTTTGGAACTAATAATCTGTCAGCAGCTGATATTGTTCGGTAAAGGGCTATCTAACGCTCACTTTTCAGGGGGCGTTATAGGCTGATAATATGGTGGTTTCGCATAATGGAAATTATATTATGAATTTATGACTTTAAAATTTGCCAGGGTCCAACTTAGAAACGTTTTTTCATTTGTGAATTTTATTGTAAATTATACTCCCACCTCTATAAACTATGACCCCATCGGCAGGGCCTGCCATTTCCGGGAATCAAGCAGCTAGGTTGGGACCAAACCATTGACATCTACTAAGGATTGAAATTTCACAACCGATGAAACTTGTAATTTTGTAGTAAATGATTTGCTAATTGAAAATTGTGATAACTGTAATTTTCTACAAGTATCAAGTACACTGCTGCAGATAGGAAAAAATGGACAACATTTTAAGATTTGCCATCCAAAGAACATAATTATTGCAGGTAAACAAACTTATTAATGAATGAAAAAATAAATGCCCTGAAGATAAACAATATAAACATTCTGTAAAATTTAAAACTAAATAATGATGAGCCTCGGAGGTATTGAGAGCCTTTTGTTGTCTATGTCTTGAGTTCAACTTCAAGACGAAAAATAAAGTCTTTCTGGCGTCAAGGGCGAGACTTAGAAAAACGTTTTGGCTATGCCTTGATTGGGGTAATTGAAGACTTAGTTAGTCAAGTTGAATTATTTTTACTGGGGTCCATACACATTTCCTCCCGAGTCAAATCATCCTGTATTTTCTCCGAATTTCTATGTAAAGCTCTCTTCTTGGTCATCACTTCCCTCTTATGCTCCTAATTCTGTTTTTCAACCGATGCCGTCTCCTCGAATCTGCCTCTTTCCTTTTCTACACTTTGCAATTCCTTCATATCTACCTTCGCATTCATTCTTTTCAGCACTTCTTCCACTCCTTCTTTTTATTCCTCCCCCTCTAATCTTAGACCTTTTATCACTACATTTCTTTTCCTGTCTCTTCTATCTTTCCTTTCTGTGCTTCTTTCTATTTTTCTCAACATTTCCTTATCCTCATTTTCACTCTCCCCACCTCCAAACTCGCGGTTTGAGCTCTCTATCTTCTCTAACCTACTTTCCGACTGTGGTACAAACGGTTATTTTCATTGTTTTAGCCTATTTCGATGAATTTTGCATTGAATGGAAAAAGTGTAAAATGAAAGTTATAGCCCATAAAAAATACGCCTTTTATGTTCTGCAAGTTTATCGAGTAAATCCATTGTTTCTTAAGGAAAATGGGATAATTTTCCAACAAGCCCATTGTTCCAAAAACTCCCTTAGTTTCGGTAATGCCTACTTATGCACTTGACCACGGGAAGGTTGGTGTTTGGTTTTTAAAGTGGATGTTTTTTTCTGCTTTTTGTATTTCAATTTTTCGTTGTTCCATTTTTTGTATTATAATTTTCTTTTTTGGTAATTTTTTTTATTTTGATTGAAAAAATAAATGTTATCGAAAAGAAACCAGAAAAATTAGTTTTCCTGCCCCTCTCCGTCTTTTTTTTTAAGGGAAGCGCGAGATGAGGCACAATCGTGACTGGTCACAAAAAAGAATATAGTTCACATACCTTCAACTTTCCAGCGTTTCGTGGCGCAGAAAGGCACCCCAGTCACTGGTCCAATGTCACGTGGGGGCGGGAATGCATTCTTGTGACTGCTCACAAAAATAATGTAGGTCGAATACTTTCCCCTTTCGAACGTCACGTGAGTGTTTCAAAAAAATTAATTTTTTGAATTTTAAAAATCCACGGGGCCTGCAATGTTTTTGTATGCTACAAGTAGTTTATCCTGAAAATTTAAGTCCAATAAAAAAATAATTCAGCCATCGCAAGTATATTCAAGTTTTAAACAGCAAACAGGGCAAAATTTATTTTATACCTGATCCATTTATAAATTTAGATGACTCTTGCCTACTAGAATTTATATTCTATATTACTGCCAATACATCCTACATGACAAGGATGAAGAATTAAAATTTAAAAACTACATAATTCCACTATAACTGACCGAAACTGTCGAAAATTGGCGTTTTTCTTCATTTTAAACACCCCTAAACTCTGCGAAAGCAGTACTAAAAATCTAATAAATCATATGTTCTCCAGAAAAATATAACCTTCAAAATGAGACCCACAAACTTTAAAAACCTTAATTTTTCATTAAGTTATAACCAACAATATATACACATGTTTTTTAGAAATTTAAAAAATGAAAGATTTGTTCGCACTTTCTGCAAAAACAATGTGAGATAAAAAGTTGAACTGTATTTTAATGAATTGAAATAGTGAAATTAGTACGAATCCATAATAAATATGATTGTATTATTTACAAGTCAGGATGAAATGTTTTGAGGTCTTCGGCATATTATTCGTTCGTTAACTTATGGTTTGTACTGTGCTTTGTTGTCAAAAATGGGAATTTTTTTGAGCTAGTCTTTGTGTTCGTATGAATCCGTCTCTATTTTCCGAACCGCGCACGTGAGAAGATGCTGCTGTTACGTCCTTCACACATAATTCAACTGCTTGTATGTGACATCGAAGGTGGAAGATGTCATTCTATAGTAAATGAGTTACATCTTTTGAAGCGAACTGCTTCAGCTCATCGTCAATGAACTGCATGGTCAAAGGAGGTTCAGTTATTACACATTGCTGCCAGTCAATGACTTCGATATAATTATTCGCCTCAAAATTCAGTGATGGAACTCCCAATTTCCTTACAAGTTTTTGACTTGCTGATTTCCTGGCTGTCATTATATAACTAACAGCTTGTTTTTTTATGTTTGTTCTCTTGTCGCACAGACTAGCAAGAATGATGTTTTCCGAGTGTGCAGGGTAAGCATTCGTATGTATTACTTTATCGATAATTCTTCTGAGGTCATCATCTAAATACAACGTTCCTGGATCTTGAGCTGATGGAAGTCGCATTTGATAGGTTCGAAATCAACAACGGGTAGCAGTAACAAGATGGTAAACTCTTTCCTATCTGGCCAGAAAATCCTGAAGGACGAGTCGTTTTGCCTTCCATTTCTTCGAACAAGTAACGTAAATCTAGCTCATCACTATGTAGAGCTGACAAAATACCCACTGCAGTGGCCTTTGAAGTTTCTCTTCCAGGCGATGAATAATACCACTGATTTCCCCAGTATTCGTTGGACAACCATCACATCCTGCGCATGCTAGACTTGGTTAATCTATTCTTTCGCCAACAAGATAATTGTAAATAGCATCTGAAACATTTGCAGCTCCGGTCGTTTGCGACGATACGTGTCGCTGAAGATATTTTCGCATTTTTTTATTTTCTCGTCTGACTTTGTTTTTATCAATAATAAGTGCTTTAAACTCAGGCACTTGATTATATATATAGTAAAGAATAGAAAAGGAAAGCTCTGCTGTACTTCTGTCCGTTATGCCATATCTATCACAGGCCTTTGGGAAAGTCGGAAACGACATTCTGGTTTGGTTTCCCTTCGCATCACTTGCCATCCATGTATCGTCAGCACAATCTCCATCTAAAATATCTTCACTGTCAGCATAGTTGTCTTGATTTTCAATACAATTATCTTTATTATACTGTGATGATTGATCGGAAACTTCACTTTCTATAATAACCGTACTATGTCCACTGTTGCTCTCTTTCTCAACTGCTTTGTGACGCTTTTTATTAATGAAAGTCCCATTATCATAAGCATCGCTTGTACGCTTTGTTTTCTGTTGAACAATGTGTGATGAATCTGGTAATATTTTCATTGCTCTGGAGCTACATTGATCTAGAAGGAAGTCTTCTATTGTTTTTGATAATCGGTTTTCTGAACGGGGGTTTATCCATGTCTCTATGAAATGATTTTCTCATACTAGTAACTACAGTAAGTTCCCGCCTTAGCATATTTAATATTCTTTCTTGACTATCCACAGGAATCGCATACTTTTTCCATATTTCTTCGAAGTCTGACATCACCGAAGTCACCACAAAATCCCAAAATATTGCATTCTACCTTTCACGTAATTTCAGTTATTCTTCGATAGTGTACAATAGATTAGACCACAAGTGTGAGGATTGCACATTTGACGAGAAAATACTTGAACGTACAAAAAAATAGAATGATTATGCCAGAAATAACGAAAAAAATAAACAACAGGAAAAGGTAAGCTTATTTTTGATACATCAGACTTTGCTGGAATTGCCATTTATGCGTTGCCCAGGCAAATTTATATACTTGTCATTCATTTGTTAACTTGAACAAAACATTCTCACTTCAGTCGCACACCCTCACAGCAGAAAGTTGTCAGAGAAGTAAGTTACAGAAAAAAAAGAAAAAAAAAGCTAACAAATGTTGAATTTTTTAGTTTTCTAAGAAACGTGTGATCACATCTTTGGTCATAACTCAGTGAAAAATTGTGTTTTTTGAAGTTTTTTAAAATCATTTTAAAGGTTGTATTTTTTCAAAAAACTTGTAATTTAACAAGATTTTTGATACTGTTTACGAAAATTTTAGGGGGGTTTAAAATTAAGAAAGACGTAAATTTTCGACACTTTTGGCCAGTTATAGTGGAATTATGTAGTTTTTAAAATTTAATTATTTATATTTATCATGCAGAATATATTGGTAGTAATATAGACTACAAATTCTAGTAGGCAAGAATCATCCAAATTTATAAATGGATCAGGTATAAAATAAATGTTGCGCTGCTCGCTGTTTAAGACTAGAGTATACTTGCGATAGCTGAATTATTTTTTCATCAAACCCAAATTTTCAAGATAAACTACTTGCAGCATACAAAAACTTTCGGGCTTCGTGGTCAAAAACATTTGAAAAATTAATTTTGTTGACCCTCTGTATCTACAACTCGTCCCCAACGCTGTGGTAGACTTTGCACACCCGCAGTCCAGAATTCTTTTGGTCGTGAATTAAAAAAGTCGTCCAGTGTATTTTTGAAATCCGTGAGATCATCAAATTTGTTATCCTGCAGATAATTTTTTAAAGCTCGAAACAGATGGTAGTCGGTAGGTGCTAAGTCTGGTGAATACGGTGGGTATGGTAGAACTTCCCAACCTAGATGCGAAATAGATTCTTGTGTTATCTTAGCTACGTGGGGTCGAGCATTGTCATGGAGAAGCCGAACTTGCAGACGTTTGATCCGTTTATATTTAATAATTGAAGCCAGCTTTTGCAGTTGTGTAGAGTAAGTTTCTGCCTTTATTGTGGTGATGGGTGGCAGAAGTTCGTAATACAGCATGCCCTCAGAGTCCTACCAACAACAGAGTAGAACTCTCTTTACTTCACGAGGCAGCTTAGGGTTGGGTTCTGATTTTCCCCTTTTCAGTAGCCACTGTCGCTTTGGTGTGTGGTTAACGTAGAGCACCCAGCTTCCATCTCCAGTGCCTATTTCTTGAAGGAAATCATTTCTGCGCGGACGATGCAGGAGTGAAAGACAGATGGACATGCGTGTCGCTTTGTTTGATTCTCTGAGATCGTGCGGTATCCAAGACGAAATAACTTTCCTATATTCCAGCTATTGTGAACGTTGGAGAATCGTGGTATGGCTACAGCCGAGTTTTTTGGCTAATTCTCGTGACGACATGTTCGGCTTTTCCTTTATAAGTTCTAGCAGTTCTTCATCGTCAACAGTTGATTTCCTGCCGGACCTACGTTCGTACTCAAAAGATGTATCGCCAGAAAGGAAACGCTGATACAAACGAGATACCGTTGAATGATGAACTACGGTAGCCTTCAACCCACTGCACATATTAGTGGCTGCGGCTCTTGCAGAATGCCCTTGCAAGAATTCGTAATATGCGATCGCTCGAAGTGCATTTTGATCCATCTTTGCCCATACTGTCTGCACGGGATAACCGCCTCGCTTACATACTTTGCGGCATGGAAGGTTCTATACCAGTCTTGCATTTACTACTCTCGAACTTCGTTGTTAGAAAAAATATTTTAATCGAAAAAAAGTGTTGCAAGACTTTCTTACCAGCCTATAGTTTATGTATCGTGGACAAAACACTGATATTTTCGATTTGTTTCATACAGAAAAATTTATCAAACAAATGAAAAGTATTATTGTCTTGTCCACTATATATAAACTATATATAACTTTTTCACCTAGGCGGAGGAACCATTGGCTGTAAAATATGGCATTGAAATATTCCTTTTTAAAGATTTCGATGGCCATCTAGGATATAGTTAGGAAAATAGTATTATTCGATTTTGCAGATGAAATGGCCGGTTTTTATTTTAGATATATTATGTTACTGGTTGAAAATTAATCTTTTTTGAATGAGGATTCTACTATTTTATTGCAATTTTTTAAAATTAAATTTAACTGTTTTTAATTAAACTAAAATAATTTTTGAAATGAAATATCAACTAAAATAAAATCAAAAAGGGCCAATTTCAGCAGCAGCAACCTGTAATTGCCACAGCAATACGAAGAAATACTTTTCCCATATAAATTATAAATATACTCTAAACTTACCTATTGCCATTTAGGGTGGAAAAAGCTAATATTTCCGATAGAAAATTGAAGTTAGGAAAAAGTTATATTCACAAATTAAATAATAAAACTGTTGCTGCAATAACTAGCAGTTTGAATAACATAAGTTGCAAAATAGTTTGGAAAAATTACCATTTTCATAAGGAAGATGCGGTGAAAGGAAAACATTTGAATGTAGTGTTTTACGAAAATTCTCATTTAAGATAGGAAATTCAGTGCCGAATGACGACATATGCGTCGAGAATCATGAGGATAATCAAATTCCTAAATCTCATAATTTGTTTTATCACAAGAGTAAGTCTCGGTTCTTCTGTCTCGGAGACTGTCATATATATAAGGGTTAAAGAACCACCGCATGGTTGCACTGGGAGCAAATGCCATCATAAAATGACACCGGCTACCAGTAGAACCGCGGTATATCACATCTATTGCTACATCTCACGATCGTGAGATAGGTGGCCACTGGGCTCCACAAAATCACAACGAAAGGTCAGCAATACCCTCGTGTGTCTTGAGGACGCGAAGCGACCCAAGGATGACAGCTTTCTGCATCCATCTTGCAAGTGCCTTAGAATATTTTTGGCACGCGGGTATAGCTATATAAGGTTAGAAACCAGTGATAGTTTCGCACATCCGAGTTAGGGATGGACGATTTTGGATCAATTCTTCAAAGATCGATCTTTTCACTCAAAAGATCGATCTCTTAAATCGATTCTTTGCGAGCCGATTTTTTATTGGATCGATTCTTTATTTCGATTTTTTATTTTTATTGCTCCTATAATTTTTTCTCTTGTGTCCCAGACTGCATCTCAATCTAAGCTCAAGCGCAACCTGCGCTCAACCTGTTTCCTACCAAAGTTTCGAAATGGAATAGACCTCTTGACTAGTGACAGACTAGTATATTTGAGCATATTTTAGTAGACAGAAGCAAAGATATTATATTTGACAGAAGAAAGAATGAGGTTGATAAAATTATATTTATATATTAGTTGTTCGACTATCAGATTTTGGTTCGAATTGCGATGTGGTATTTTTTATATTCCAATATCCAATTTATTTTCATTCGTTTGACACCTCGTCTGATTGCCTGCACTTTATATTCCAACAACATCCAACAGCATGTATCTCAAATGATTTATAAAATAAATATAAACTATTCAGGATATTTTAACATCGATCTTAAAATATCAATTCTTTCAAGATCGTTTCTTCTAATTCGATTGTTTTGCTGCATCAATCTTAATAAATTCGATCCTGGATCGATTCAGGAATTGATCTTATCGAGAAAATCGCCCATCCCTACCTCCGAGAGCACCTATCACAAGCACAATTACTTCAACCGAATATTTTGGGTACAGTCGTTGCAACTCCCTTTTAAGGTCTTGATACCTCTCCTCCTTTTCCTTCTCCTTGGCAGTGATGTTGTAGTCGACCGGTGCAGAGAATTCCATCACGAATATGGTTCGTTTCTCGAAGTCTTGGAGAACCATGTCAGAACACGAGTGTGCAATAGAGACTGCTGTCCGAAAATCGTAGTTCCAGAATATTTGGCACTTCCCGTTTTGGACAATTGACTCTTATCTTCCACGCAGAGTTCGGCAGGGCAGAGTCGCGGCCACCACCGTAGGAGCGAAAAATATGACAATGAAGCACTCGCAGGGCCGCGTTATGTCTTTAGGGATACATTGTTCCCACCAAGGGAACAATGCATCTCTAAAGACATAATGCGAAAATGAAACGCTTTCTACCTGAATCAGGTCCTGATGGTCTGAGGAAAGCAAAAGTTTGGGACTAATTTTCTACATTTCTGTGTAAGTTTCCGTCCATTTTCTTGTTGACTAGCTGCTGGTGAAATTTTTTAACCTCTGCCTTGTTCTCTTCGGCTTTTAGAAGCGAGGCAACCCAGCCAAATCGCGGTAAAATTTCAGCTGTAACCACGTCTCATGACCATGAGATAGATGGTTACAGTCTGCGACGAATTCAATACAATGATCCGGCAAGTCTTGTGCGCTTTCATAATCGGGACCTTCAGGAGTGAGTACTTGAGATGAATAAGATTTGAAGCATTTTGCTTACCACTGTTATTGAAGTCAAGGCCGAGTGAATCAGCAGCCTAGTCCGCTGATTTGTACAGAAATGCCTCTTCGCCCACTTCTCCGTGTTTCTTGGCCATTTTAAGAAGAGGGTCTCGTCCATTTGCGACTATATGTGCTGTACCCAGAATAATCGTGTTGTGATGACATTCAAGATTCAGTATTCCGCGACCACCTTGACGGCAGGAGATTCAAAGTCGCGGAACAGAAGATTTAAGGTACATGCTTTTGTTCATGTGCATAACCTTTCGGGACCCGATATCGAAGGATCTGAGCTCATCCTTCGTCCATGGAACCACTCTAAATGAATAGAGTACTACCGGTACGGCAAGCATGTTCGTCGCAGATACCGTGTTCCTCCCCGACAGTTCAGAAGACCAAATCCGTCGGATTCGACGTTTTGTATCTGCATCGTACAGTATCCTTTATAGCTGTCACGTCCTGAATTCGGCTTTGTGGCACGCCCAGGTATGTATAGGTCTCTTCAGCACCAAGGTGTCGTATAGTGCATCGGTTGACGAGCTCAGGGTCTTCCAAGATGCCATTAAGTTTTCCTTTCTTCAAATAAACTTTGGCTCATTTTTCTTATTCAAACTCCATTCCAATCTCTTGAGTGTACTCTTTGACAATTTCTAGAGCTAGATGTAGTTTTCTTTGATTTTTAGCATAGATTTCAATATTATCGATGTAAAATACCTGAGTGACCTTATGCTTTCGATTTCCAGGTTTGCCGTAGAAGTACCCTTTGGAATGATGAAGTGCGAGAGATAGTAGCAATAATGTGAGGCAAAAGAGGAGAGGGCTTACTGTGTCGCCCTGAAATACACCGCTCTGAAAGGTGACAGTGTTAGTGATCACAAGATGTTTTCCAGCTGAGATTGTAAATGTGGTTTTCCAAAGCGGCATCAATCTCTCTATGCACCCCACGACGTGTGGGTGAACCTTTAAGCTTTCCAGCAGACATATGATAAGTGTATGGGAGGTTGAATCAAAAGCTTTCTGGTAATAAGTCGGGGCCATCGATAGGTAACGCTGATAGAATTCTGCGTCTTCACAGACACATCTATCAATTAGCAGGTTCTCCCGACATCCTGCTACGCCTTTCTTTGATCAGCTCTGTTCCTACATCTCTTGCCACACGGGTCCATTTGTCCGAACAATCCTATCATTTAGGATAGCTGTGAAGATTTTATACAGTGTATTCAGGCAAGTTATTGGCCTGTACTTCTTAGGGTCAGCTAAGTTACCCGTCTTCGGCATGAGCACTGTGCTCCCTTCCATCAACCGCTCCGGAATAGGCTCTTCCAACTTTAGATATGAGGTAAAAATGCTGGCCAGATTCTGGTGGGTTGAAGGAAACTTCTTCCACCAGAAGGTCTTGATGCCATCTGGTCTCGCAGCAGAATAGTTCTTCATGTCTTTTTATACTTTTTCACCTCCTCGGTAGTAATGGTGGGCATTCCTTCTCAGTTGTTATGAGGGCTCTGCACAGCTCCTTGAAGCTATTTATATTCTTTGAGTTTTCTTTCAGTGGATGCTGGACTTCGTAGACTCCTCTCCAAAATGCCTCGACCTCCTCTGGCGTGGGCGGGTGGTTGACAGTAACTGGAGGGCCTTGCAAGAGTCGAGATGGGTCAGATAAAAACTGTTGATTTTCTCTGATCCACCTCTCTTTTCGTTCTAGACTTCTCCTAGCGTTAGATAGCACCCGTATTCTGTCAACTATATGCCGCCTTATGGTCAGTAGCTGTGACTTGTTAAGTGCGTGTTCACGGATCCGCAGTTGTCGCGCGAACTGACGAACCTTGGCAGTGAAAGTCCTGCCCGATATTATGTCGTCAATTACACACTGACTGCGGGACGCGTACTGCCTTGCCCAGCCTATCTTCGTACTGAGTTGATGCATTTGTCTTTTGGTCTTATGATCAACCGTTGCTTTTGTTTCACGGTTTGCATCTGCCGAAGCTCTCGCTGCATTATTCACACTACAATTGATAGTCCGTAGGTTGGGCTCTTCGAAAAAATCTCCACTAAGCTCGTCATCCAGTTCAACCAGATCTTTGGGCTTGAGAGAAACCAGAATGTTGATGTTTCTTCGGGTCCTGAAGCGTCGCTCTTTCTCTATTGGATGCCTGCTCGCGTTTGGTTTCAATGTCGCCTCCCTTTCTCTGTTGTCGGCTTGATTTGGCTGCGGTTGTATAGGCGCCCCGCCTACACAAGTTTCTCGCTCCTCAGAGTATACAGTCGCGCCATGTAACCTTTTCGTTCAGGGGCCATACTGGTATCATACCAGTCCAGCAGGTTGTCGCTGAGTCGACTCGTCCACTTGAAAGTAACGACATTCTGCCGGTCCATCGCACTGAATCTGTTTTGATTGACTCCCCCAACTCTAGGGTAGTCGGCATTGTTGACCGTGCGATTGTCGGCAGCCCTGCGCGTTCGACGGTTTGGAATCGCATTTACTACAACTATGGTCGGTGTTATCATTGTTGTTTCCACGAGCAGCTAGGAAAAATTGTTCGTCCAACCTTGTAGAGCCTTACGTGCAAGAATAAGGCTGCATAATCTGAGAGGTAGCCTGGTATCCCAGAGTTTCTGTTTGAGACACCTCACCCAGGTGCCATTCAGCTTACGGCACGGTTGTTACGCCTCCGCTTTGAGGTTATTCCTTCGGGATTATCCTTGGACAATTGTCCGCTACTGATTATTAATTAATGTAACCATATTCAGCAGAAACGCTGGGTACAGGGACCCTCTATCCGCAACCCGAGGACGCGTTCGGTGGCCCCTTCAGTTCGAATCCCAAGGAATCAAAACCGAAACCGAATATATAGTTAAAAGTTTGTCATAAGGACAAGCGCAGGATTTCGCCGGGAGCGGGTGCTAATCAGAAAAATTGCAACCGCTCCCAGTGAAATCGTGCAAAAATTCCAGCTGTAAACACGCCTCACGACCGTGAGATAGGTGCTTACAGTCTGCGACGAATTCAATACGATGATCCATCAAAAGTCTCGTGCATCCAGAGGACACGGAGCGACACAAGGACGGCCGCCTGCTACATTTTCCCCGCAAGTGTCTCAGTATTTTGTTGACACGCAGGGAAGCTTCTCAAGCTATAAAACAGTGTAACCTTGGCACCTCCAAGAGCTCCGATGATGAAGACGATTATCTTAACAGAATATTCTGGGTATAACCGTCGCAAATCACTTATAAGGTCGTTATACCTCTCTTTCTTTTCTTTCTCTTTGGCTATGACGTTTTTGTTAGCTGGTGCCGAAAATTTGATAATGAACATGGTTCGTTTCTTGAAGTCAAGGAGATCTATGTCAGTCCTCGAGTGCGCAATAGAAACAATTTTCGAGAATATGAAGCTCCAGTATATGCGGCACATGTCATTTTCGACAATTGGCTCTATTTTCCTAGGAGCCTTTAGCGGAGCGGTATTTGGACTAATGCCGTAAGAGTGACCGAGATGTTAATAAAGCACTCTTAGTGCCGCATTGTGTCTTTGGATGTAGGTCGTTCCCGCATTAGTTGGACAAATAGATAGTATGTTACCTAGATGCTCGGGGTGTACATGACACGCTCTGCAGCTATCGTCGGGAATGTCTTGGCTCAAGATGTGGCGACGGTATGCTAGAGTGGAAATGACACTTATACTGTCTACTTCAACATATATCTTAACACAAGTTTGCATAGGGGAACTTCATGGCCTAACAAATAAAATCTATGGCCAGACGCCGTGCGCGTATAACATATAGCGCGTAACATTGCATCAAGGCCTGGCACATCACTGATCGATATAAATTATATTTACTGATTTTAATATTGCATTGATTCTTAATCCATGAAGTACAACTATGAAAAATTTGGGGAAAATGTATATTAAAGTAGGCAATATAAGCATTTTTTTTAAAAAAAGAGGTTTATTTCTAAAATGTAACCTCAAATTTTTTGTTTGAATGTTTGAAAAGATTTTTATCCCTATTTTTAGTTTCAAAAAACTAAAAAATTTCATCTAGTCTTATGGGTGATTACAGCATACATTTCGATCATCAAAATATGTTCAGTCGTTTAAAACAAAAAAGAATTTTTATTTTACTTTCCTCCTTCATAAATCCCATAAAAATGAAATGTTAAATTTATTCTTCAGAGGAATGTTATGTTACACGACTGCTCATCAATGGTGGTAATATGAACTTGGTACGCGCTAGGGAAACTTTAGCATGCTTACCCCCCTATGCCTTTTGTACAGAGAAAAAATTCTTGATACAAGACCATCGCAAGCCAGAGGCTGGACTTGAGTCAAGCTGCTAAACAAACAAGATGTTACGTCACTTATTTATTTATTTTCATAAAAATATACTACTCATACACTTTCACAACTACAGAACAAACTATAAGGTTAGAGATAACACGTGCCAGTTTACTAAGCAATATATTCGACCCCTAATAATGTGTGAAATATCACAACACATCTTTCCCTAGAATCTATACATCTATATCTATAATCTAGACAGGGAGATATTAGAGGAAGCATCATGATTAAGATCTTTATGGGCTACCGTTAACACAATCTTCGGAATTAATTTTAATCGTTGTCTTGAGTGAAGATAAAACTAAATACAAGACAAATTTGAAATTAGGACTTTTTTCTGTGTAGTTTGGGAAAAATACAAAGAAATAGCAAAAAGGAAGTTTTCTTATAACAAATGAACACACTTATGAAGCATCTAATTTTTCTCTATGAAAACCTTCATTTTGTGGACTGCATCTCAAAATATGGAACAAATAAATAGCATTAAAATGTTTATGATTGTTATCAAGACGAAGGATACATTTGACTTCACTTTATTGTAGTTAAATAGTCACAGAAGACTTCTCAATTCAAATAAAAGCTTTTCATCTTTTCGCTTTTTCACACGATGCCATCAAAGACAAAGTACCCGGTTTTACACTACTCTCTCCTACCTTAAAATATTTGGAAATCTTTGAAATCATACGAAATCCGTGATTCTTTGTGAGTAGATTGTTTAAAATCTATTAAAATATTATAAAATCTCTTAAAATTACATGAAGTCTGATATTTTCTAACATCCTCGAAAATTTATTAAAATACCTTGTGAGCTCTCAAAGCCCCTTGAAAGCATTGAAATCCTCGGAAATCTTTTAAAATCACTTGGAATCTTTCCAAATATCATAGAACATCGCACGGTCCTACAAAATCGTTCCATATCTTCCGAAATTCTAGAAACTCTATAATACCCCATGCAAATGTTTTTAAATCTTTGAAAAATGCCTTAGAATCTTTTATTTAAAATACGTTGAAATATCTGATATATAATTGTTTTAAGTAGTTATTTAGCTTCAGGTATTTGCAATCTGCATTAAAAATATTTCTTTTTAAACTGTTAGTAAAGTTCGATTATTTTCAAATGAGAGAACTTTCTAACTGGAATTAACTTGTAACTTCAAAAACATTAATTTTGACAACTTAAGTCTTGAAATTACTCAACAATTGAGGTTTTAAAGTTGAGACTGTATAATTGAAATATGAAATTATTCCTTTTTTAATAATCGAATTTGAAATTAATCGATTTTAAACGTTTTTGACATGAAGAATAGGCATAAGGAGACCAAAGTCCTGTACAATGATCACGCAAAATGAGCATTTTTTTCGCGAAGTATTCGCGCAGTCAGAAATTGTTCAATTGCAAACGCTATTAATTAAAAACTTCCTGATTATAAAGCTTTCATGAGAAATTATTCAATTTTTAATATTCTTAATTAAGAAGGTACCATTTTTTTCTATTTCTGAAATTGAACTAAGTATAGTACATTTTTAACAAAATCAGGAAAAAGTCGATTAGTCACATTTTCCTTCAAAAAGTTGCATTTTTTAAAAGAGTCGAAAAAAATAGAATAAATCGTAAGATTAAAAGGCCTTGCAAGTTTGAAATGGGTTTAGAAAAATACAATGGAATTCAAAAGGCTTTGATAAAATGTTTAAGTCCAAGATAAGTTTGAAATACTTCAGGATGAATGAAACAAAAACTAAAAAGAAAAATTAAGAAATCCCTTGTGTCAAATAGAGTTAAGTGAATTTTGAATTCAAGTGGATAAAAAAAAATCTTAAGAACTCACAAAAATTCAACAAGAAATCAGGGAGAATTCCAAATTAATTGAAAAAAATGTTTGAAGAGCTCTTCAAATCTTTGATACCCTCCGAAATCCCTCACTGTTTGCGAATAAATTCTTAAAAATCCATTAAAATATAATAAGGTCTCCTCCAATTCTATGAAATTTTTTGAGATGCTGTAAAATGTATCAAAGTAATTCAAGAGCTCTTAAAATGCTATAAATTCATTGGAATTCTGGAAACTCTAATATAATCCCTTAAAATCTTCCAAAATATCTTAAAACCTTATTGGTCCAGTAAAAATAATTCCGTATTTTCCGAAATTCGAAGAAATTTTTTTTACAACAACATGCAAATTTTTCTAATGCCTTAAGATCGTTAAATACTTTGGAGAACCTTCGAAATTCTTAAACTCTCAAAAATGCCCTGGATTCTTCTAAAATACCCTAAAATATTCCCAATCCTTTAAAATTCCTTCCAATTATTGAAATTAATAAAAAATTTATTGGCATATTTAAAAGTTGCCTTCAATATTACAAGTCCTTTGAACTCTTTCAAGTCACTTAAATTTTTTTAATTTCATTTGAATATGTGTTAGAAACATTTAAATTACTCAAGTCCTTTAAAATCTTTTTAAATCACTTAAAATATTTTTAATTTCATTTGAAGATGCCTTGTAATCTTTTGAAATACTCTAAAATTAATCAAATTACTAAAATCAATTGATAATTCTTTAAAATGTTTTGAGATATTCTAAAAGCTTGCAAATATTTTTAAATTGTTTGAAATTCGTTAAATTATTCAAATCTCTTGAAAATTTCGAGGATTCCTTTCAAACACTCTAAAATATTCACAATCCTTCAAACCCCCTTTAAATTATTGAAAAAAGTAAAAAATTCCATGGAATTTTTTTTGAAAAACTCTAAAAGTGTTCAAATATTTTAGAATTGTTTAAAATTCCTCAAATTATAGAAATCTCTTAAAGAAGCCAAGGAATTTTTTAAATGCCCTAAAATATATCCAATCCTTTAAAATTCCTTTAAATTATTGAAATAGGTACAAAATTCCTTGGAATCCTTATAAATTATCCAGAATATTTCTAGTCCTTTAAAATCTTTTTAAATCACTTGAAATCTTTACATCTCTTGGAAATGCCTTGGAATCTTTAAAAATACTCTTAAATATTTAAAATCATCTAAATTAACATCAATACCTGAAATCAATTGAAAATACCTTCGAATGTTTTATAATGCATTCTTTCTTCAGTTTTGACCTTTTGTTAGTATCGTAAGAAGTTTTGGTATGTTAAGGTAAAAATAAAAAACAACGAATTAATAAAAATATATAGTTGGCAACGTTTCGGACCTCATATGGTCACTTTTCAAGCCTGCTCAAAATAATAATTTATTGTCTTTTATAATACCTTTTATAATCTTTTATGATACCTTACAATATTTTAAATCTTTTGAAATCTGTTCAAATTCCATGATATTTTTCAAATTAGAAATCGACTTTGGAATCACGCCAACGCTATTGTTATTAACACATACTCAGGAAGTTGTGTTATCTATGACTGATTCAATTCAGTTATATTATACTATATGAACTAGTAGAACATTTTTTTTACTATTTAAATATGTAAGTATCACAAAATAACTAATTCATCAGTCAAAATTCAATACACTGTTTTAATTCGTACAATTTTAACTGATTCAAAGTAAGAATTAATTAGAAAAAAAGGTATGTTAGTAAAAACGACTTAATATTTGAATGTACTTTGCGACATTCAAACTCGAAATAAGATCTTCAACCGGAGTTTACCTCTGAAGCTCATACGAAAAGACGTTTAGAATTGCAACGCACAATTGATTCAAAAACGAATAATTGAGAAATTTAAATTTATGGGGGTTTATGAATTCTAGGATAATGAAAATTATTCCAGATTGATTTTATGAACTCACACAACATGAATTTAAAACTACCAACAGTGAGATTAAGATTATTGAAACGTCAATTGCTTAACAAGGAATTTTACGAGAATTGTCGTATCAGTTGCCAATAGGAAAGCAAAACTCAATCTAGTTATGAGCAAGCACTGCACACGGTTTGTACAAAATGAGTTTCCCTTAATAAAATCACGAAGGAGGGGAAATCGAAATTCAAGGGAAAAGAGGATATGCGAGATAGAAAACTTATGGATTAAAAGTATGAGAAATTTGAGAGGTTGTGTGTTACTAGAGACTGAAAGTAGACCTAAAAATTGGCTAAGTGAATTGCAGACCAGAAATTAAAATAGTGGAATCAATATCGAACTTTACTGAAAATAAACGATACTCACAATCTGCTAACACCCTAGATCGAAAGCCTCATTAAAGGATCATTAAGTATCTGTTAATTTTGATTATTTATTTGTATCTGAATTCTGACACTTCAAAACCTACTAAAAATGAAAGCCGTCTATATAATGCATATTGAAGCAGCATTCGCAGTGCAGTCAGAGTTTGAACATTCAAAACGTGATTTTGGAATTGTAATTTTATTTGCAAGAGGTTTTTAATAGAATGGAGACATCATTTATCACACGAACATTATACATTACTGTGAAGGTTATCAATATTTATTTTGAAAAACATATACGTCAACATTTTCATAAACAAAAAAAGTAATAAAAAATAACATTCTCCAAATTTTCGCGCTCCATCAAAATATCAGATTTCCGGCACAGTGTCTCAACTCTCCCTATGGGATCTCTAATTCAAACAAAATGAGACCAAATGAGACGAACCAAAGTGCAAAATACTTGGAAAGGGTTCTACTTTAGCGCATCACTGCCACAAAGTTGCAAAATTGCTTCTCTAGACTCCAAATTTTACACAAAAATTGCGAAAAAATTCTCCATCAAAACGTGTTGTACAACGAAGCCAAAAACTGAAAAATCGATTCATTTAATCATCAATTATGTACTTGAATAGATTGATTCGTGTAATACTTCTAACCTATATCCCCATAGTTCGATTAACATAACCTCAATAGCTAAAAAGTGCGTATTAATGCAAAATTGCATACCCATATATTTTTAAAAGTATTATTATTATTATTATATCATTAAGCCGTTTCCCTTTCGGGGTAGGCGTGAATTGCTCGGTTGGATAGTAGTAATTCCAAGTGTTTCTGGCTCTTGCTTGCACGCTCGGCAGTTAGTATCGCCCATAGGTATATTCATAATGCGCTCGCGGTGAACTGAGGTGTCTATAACGCCGTCTTGACAGGTAGAAAGAAGTCCCTCAGTCTCCAATCTCAATCCAGCAGACTTGAGAAACATGTTGGACAAACCTATCGAGAGTTCTTCTCTACCGATGATGCCGTAGAATTTACCATGAAGGGGCTTGTCAGCATGTTCTCTTAGTAGAAGCGTATGCTCTGCTTTCTGTACACGATTTTTGAGCACCAAAGGTGTTAGTGATGCTAGGCCATGTGTAGTGTCGCTAGAATCAAATAGAAGGCCAAGCTTCTCTGCGGCCCTATCTGCGGCACGGTATAGAAACGCCGCAACATTGATGTACGATAAAATCTTGATGTACGAGTCATATCAGAGAATCTGCACTACTTAGAACTGAACTGGATGGGTTGTTCTCCATTTAAGAAATTAGTAAATATACGAGCTAGATGTTCGTGCTTAGAAGTGAACTTTTTCCACCGAAATTTGTTGATTTTATCTGGCCCTAGCGCTGAAAAGTTCTTAGTTCTAGCGATAACTTTCTTTACTTCTTCAGCAGAAATTAGTGGACATTCTACCTCTGGAGCCTGCAACCTTTGCCTTTGGCAAAACTTACGAAAGGGTGATATCTC
Organism: Andricus grossulariae; assembly: GCA_011634705.1. Classification (NCBI taxonomy): domain Eukaryota; kingdom Metazoa; phylum Arthropoda; class Insecta; order Hymenoptera; family Cynipidae; genus Andricus; species Andricus grossulariae. Next base: position 53,144,847 of record JAABKJ010007545.1, on the reverse strand, counting down.
TGAAGCTTTCTCTCAGAAGGCTTGAATCTCTTCTCGGCTAGGCGGATTTTTAACGGCACGTGAGGTTTCATTGAACAGGCGGGAAGGATGATTTGAAAAGGTGGAATTTTTCTAAATCCACTTTACTCGCCGTTCAAGGCGTTGTTCCGCTATTGAAAGAGACCTTATTTCTTGCATCCAGTGCTGCTTGCTGGTCAACAGTTTACACTTGTTCAGTGTGTGATTTGCTTTCCTCAAGTTACGAGCAAGTGCCACAACCTTTGGAGTGAATTTTCTATTTGATGTTATATAGCTCATCAGGCACTGAATATTTAATGCATGCCGTCTCGTTGTTTCAATCTTAAACTCAAGCTATGCAATACGCTCGCGAGTCTTACTGAAGCGTACTGAAGTATCGTTACTTCTATTTTCGCTAAGCAGGGACACCGCCTGCTTGTAAACCACACAGTTCAGAGTCGAGAGATTCACATCTTCGGGGAGCAAATCGGGGAGAGCATTATTAGCTTCAGATAATTTGTCTATCCTGAGGAAGAGTTTTTGGTGGATTGATCTCCTTCTTCTCATTTTGGCAGTATCGGCTATCTATGAAGGTGGTCTTGCTGCAACGGGTGGTATGTTCGCTGAAGGATGATGATCATCTTCTTGCCGATAAGGAGCTTGATATCTGTTTTTGCGCAAAAAGGATACCTGATCTCTTAAATACTAATGCGTTTTATGAGCATATTCCGGGTGCATATTAACGCAACTTTCATGTAACCGTTGCGTGAATCCTTCTCGCACCGGTGAACTTATTTGCCAACAGGTAAGGATGTCCCTCCGGAGTTGGTCTGACCACTTCAATCTATGTTCTCGCGTTTGTCCGGGGCCATTGCCTGGTCGTCGCCTCGGCTCGATCCTATTGCCACTCCCAACTGAACCATGGCCTTCATCCGAGAAAGGCCTAATATGGGTGGCACTGCGTGATACTGGTGACGTAACCGCATAATTTTTTGCGTTGGGGAGTCAGCCCAAAGCAATGTGGCTGACTGCAAGAGCCGTAGCTCTCGGGCGATAGGTTCGCCACATACCTACGCCATAGATTATTATTACTATTATTATTATTATTATTATTATTATAAGATTATTCTAGATAAGACAAGATAGCCAAGATTAGACCCTTCCAAATTTTCAACTGAAAACGATTACTTTTTAACAAAGTTGTTGGATTTTCGACAAAAAAGACAAATTTCTTACAAAATACATAAATTTGGAGAAAAAAAAATTTATTTTTGAACAAATAGTTCAATTTTCTACCAAAGTTAGTAGTTCAATTCTTGAATGAAGAAAAAATAAAACCTTTTACCAAATTGGTGATCTTTCACCAAAACTGGTAAACTTTCACCAAAAACTGGTAAACTTTCACCCGAAACTGGTAAACTTTCACACAAAAAAATACTTTTTCATAAAATTGTTCAATATTTTACAACCTAGATCATTTTTAACTGAACAATTGAATTTCTGACAGAAAATATGAACATTTTACCAAGAAGATTAATTTTCTACCGAAAAAGGCAAATTTTCAACAAAAAGTTAAATTTTCAAACAAAGAAATAAATGTTCAATTCCGTGTAGGTACCTCACTGAATTCTTGATAGAAAATCTCTAAACGATATAGCTGATTTCGATTGTAACGATAATCGTTTTTGCCTGCTATATGCGTGTGACACGAGGCATCAGTGCGTAAGACATTAATGGAACGTGTCACGATTTTTCATTCTTGGATAGTCGAGCAGTTGAGGTCATTGATCCCAACTGAGCCCCTTGATCTGCGCTTGCTTCAATTGTGGTGACGTTCATTGGCTGCAGTGCGCGTTTACAATTTAATTTCAAATACGTACGCGGACTAGAGCCAATGAGCGTCATTCAGTCGAAAAATGCACATGTCAAGGTCACCTTTTCGGGATCACTTTTGGATATAGTAATCGAATCGAATCGTAGTTCGAGTTCGATAATACGACAACATGTTTCTTCGTATTCAGTAATGTGCGATGACTCTGGAGCAGGCATGTGATCCGCGTGTTATACACAACATGATGAAAGAAATAAAGTTGGTGAGTAAGAAAGAGAAGAGTGTAGCTAGCGTCATGGCGTGTTACTGTTACTGTGTTAAGTATATCCAGTGACAACGAAATTAAGGGTGTCCTAGAGACGTCATTGTGACAACCCTAACACGTCTTTTGGAGCATGTATTTTAGACATCCTAGGGATGCTCTTGAGACGTCTAATGTCAGTACGAAATATGTCCCGAGATCGTCCTATGTCTTTAAGACGCTTTTAGGACATGTTTAGGACATTTAACGTCTTAGAGACGTTGATTAGACTGACAGTGAAGTCCTAGAAACGTCACTAGGATGTTCTTGGAATGTTCATGGTTTTTTGCCTACTGAGTAGAGACAGAGATAGGCAGAGGTTGGATCAGTGTTGCCAACCGCTGCAATGTGAAGTCTGTAAAAGGAGAAATACCTTAAATATATTATAAGCTGAGTACTGAACCATAACCTCATTGGTGATGATAGGCTGTTTTTAAACTTTCTATGCAAACAAGAAATTTTTAAATAATTCATTTTAACGATCTTCAACTGTGCTTTCTATTATAATTTAATTGAAGGTATAATATTAAATATCATTTGTGGAACTCGTGTACGTTTTGGTTATACTTTCCCTGTAGGATTAAAATCACCATTTCCTTATAGTCATATATTCGAATAATTATACGTATATATATATTCTTTTTTCACATAGAAGTATGTCACACATCTGTAATGTCTAAATATAGAGTATTTTTTGAGTATTTTGTTTAAAAAAACATAAACTCTAAAGAACATACATAATTTATTATTTTATTATTAATTTAAAAAATATTTTTCGATTTATCTTACTCATGAAAGTTATACAAATCTGTAAATGTAGTGGATTTTGAAGAATTTATTCAAGAGAAGTGAGGCATTTCATACAGTTTCTGAGATTTGAAGAGATTTGAAATTATTTTTGGGGAATGTTGAGTTTTAACTCGATTCATCTAATATTGACGATTTTGGATAAAATTTATGAAAACATTTTTTTTTTTTATGAGAAAGACATACGTGTTAAACTGCATTGGATTAATTGTTAACCAAATAGTTGAATTTGCGACAAAATATATTTTATTTTGCGCAAGAACAATAATTTTCTGTTAAAAGAGCCAAATTTTCAGCAAAATACATGAATTTTTAACCAAACAGTTGAATTGTTTACAAATTAGTTCAACTTGCAACCAATTAGTTAAATTTTTATTGAAAAGGATTGATTTTTAACAAAACAGTTGGATGTACAAAAAAATCACCTTTACAAAATTGCCAAATTCTCTGCAAAGTAGATAATTTGTTAATCAAATAATTGAATGTTCAGCCGAGAAGATTAAATTTATACCAAAAAAGATAAGTTTTGAACCAAATGGTTCAATTTTTAACTGAAAAATAAATTTTTTTAGAGAACTAAAAGAATTTTTAAATAAATAAGATACTTTTTCAACTGAAAATGCTATTGTTACATTTTTAACATATAAAATTAATTTTTTACTTTGAAAAAACGAATATTCAACAAAATAGTTCAATTTGTAACCAAAGAGATGAATTTTTAACTAAAATGACGAACTTTTAACTATAACAGTAAAATTTTCAGTACAGTTTCGACCAAGAATCTTAATTTTCTAGAGAAGAAGGAAATAGAAACAAGATAAATAATTCCTTTTGAACTAAGAAAGGTAAGTTTTCAACAAAAATTAAATAAATTAAATTTACAGTTGAAAAAATTAACTTCTCACAAAAAAAAAATTTCCAAGAACACTGAAAAAATGTTCAATTGTTCCAATTAATAAAACAGCTGTACCATATCTTACTTAATAAATAATTGGTCCAAAGAAGAATGTCTTTTAGCGAAAATAGTTTAATTTTCAACCTAAATATTTTTAATTAAAATGCAGAATCTTCTTCAAGCAAAATGGATTTTTTACGAAGTACGTCAATTTGCAACTACGTTGTAAAAGGTTGAACTCGAAAGAACCTAATAAGATTCTCTCAAATCCTGAAAAATTTAGGAAAATACCTTGAGAGTCTTTAACAAGCCCTACAATCTTTTAGAGTGCCCCTGGAATCTTCTAAAATACCCTAAATTTTTTTTTAATCATTTGGAATCCCTTGAATATATTGAAATCTATTGAAAATTTCTTGAAATCTCTGCAAATAACTTGAAATACTTCAAATCCTTTGAAATCTTTTGAGATAAATTGAGATATTTCGAAATTGCACTCATCTCTTTGATGGGAATCTGAACTATTTTGCTTGCAATCGAAAGTATAATAACTGCCTCTCGAGAGATATGAATGAACTTGTGTAAAAATGAATTGGGATCCGCGAAAGTGGATCATTTTGATCTGATGTTAATAATCAGAATAACATGCAACGGTTTGATACCACCGGGTATACTATGTAGGCAAATCACTCAAAACTGAATTATCAATTGACTGGAAAAAAGATAAAAATAAGATTGAAAAAGTACAAAATATGTGTTTCATTACTCTATTATAGTGAATACAGTTGATAGAAAAGAAAACACAAAAAATATATACCATTTCCAGTGAAAAAGTCATGTATTTCAAAAATATTACATAAGCAAACATAATTCGAAAACATAAATGAATTACAAAAAAATGTTCACAGTAGGCTCAAGTGTGAAGTGAAAATGATTACGCGTTACATCATTGTTTTTTTTAGTGTTGGTCTGGCTATCCTCCATGACCTCCATCATGGTTCCGATTATAGTTAGTATCAAGATCATCATCAGGATTCCATGGCTTGTTAAGATCAAAATAATGAAGCCTATATGGTGGTGGATTCTGGAAATTTGGATTTGAATGTACACTTTGGCCATAACCATATCCTTGTTGAGGATCCTGCAAAGTATGATATTGCAAATCCTGCAAAAGCTGTTCTTGTTGGCGATAATAATCTAGAGTCCCTGGTGAATGAAACACCTGAAAATCTACAAAAAAATTATTCGAGGGCTAATTTCAGGTATTGATTCATTTGTTTCACATTTGAAACAATAGCATGATGTTATACTGTTAAAAAACAGGACACGCAAAAAATGATAACCGTATGAAAGATATCAGTAGTTTTTCCAGTAAAGTAAGGATTCGGCTTACCATCATCATGATTTGTAACGGAGGGAGGGGTTCGGGGTGATCTGGTTGGGCTGCTTGGGCAAGAAATTTGACCAGAATGGACTGCATTACCTGGAGAACAACCTCGGCCTGACGTCCTGATAGGTCTCATAGCTACATTGTCCAAATATAAAAAAGTATTATTACAAGGGGTTGACTAGATCTCTTACCCACATATACAAAATGATAAGAAGAATATAGGCTTATTATGATATACATCTCCTTGATTTGAGGAATCTCCATATACAGTCGAACACTAAACTAACACTTAATCCAGATTTGACTGAAATTGAAAAACTGAACTATTGAATTTTAACTCTGAAGTAGATTTCGTGAGATAAATATGGAAAGAATTTTCTTGAACCTTAAAGAATTTATTAACTGGCTTCTTTATTGCACGTGCGAACAATATTCGTTGCACATTTTATTCGAAAAATGATTTAAATTCGAAGCTTTTCAATTGACGAACGACCTGTCATTCGGGATGTATTATGTTTTATCCCGTTGCTATGATTTGCTAGACTTTAGTTACACTATTTCAATATACTCAAGGCATGGGATCGTCTCATTTACCATACACCTTTCATACTTCTGAAAGTGAATAATTGATCAATCCCATACTTACGATTTTTACCCGGGATGTAAGAATTTTCAACAGAATTTCGTAAAAATTCGGAATATTTCGGAATGCTTGAAAATATTTGGTAATTCTCAGACACAATTGAAAACATTTAATATATTAGGAATATCGATACCTTGATTTTGATGTCGAGAGTGACTGAGTTCATTAAAATGTTGAGATAAGCCACCGATATTTTTGCTTTGAGAATGAGCCGTCTCGTCGCAAGCATATTGGATCAACCAACGGGAATTTGATGCCCCTGGGACATCTTGTACGTACCATGAAAAGGAGCCTCGCTGCGGGAATGTTGAGTCGACCAATCGATATTATCTCGCCCTGAATATTCTTCTTCTTGGTGTTCAATATGATCGTCTTTGATCATACTCGTAGACGAAGCACCCTGAGAAGAAGAACCATTCCACTTCTTAGTTTTGTTCAGAAGTCGTGATGATCCTGTGAAGAGACAAGTATACAAAACTATATACAAAACATACCATATCGGGTTCCAATGAATGTATAGATATTGACCTTTTGAACGTTTTTGCTTAGAAGATTCTTGATGAACTAGTTCATTCAAGTCATTAGCCTCATGCTGTATTTCAGATTGACGAGGTATTCGAGTCATAGAATGCTTAGTGGCTCTAGATGTGGCAAGTGGATGTACGCTCTCTTTCTTATTTTCAGACTTAGTAAAGATTCTTCTCATACCTGATGCTTCTTCTGTAAAAAGACAAGTATATAAAAATATATACGAAACTCATCATATCTGGTCCGAATAAACTTATAGATATTGACCTCTTGAACGTGTTTGTGGCAAAGGTTCTTGATTAACAGGTACATTTAAGTCAAAATCCTCACGATGCATTTCAGATGGACCATGCATCCGAATCATAGAATGCGCAGTAGCTCTAGATGTGGCAATTGGATGTACGCTCTCTTTCTCATTTTTAGACCTAATAGCGATTCTTCTCATACCTGATGCTTCTTCTGTAAAAAGACAAATAAAGAAAAATATAGATAATATTCATCGCATCCGAAACAAATTTACAGATGTCAAGTATTGAAAATGGATTAGGCTATGATACTTACCAATTTCGTTGTATAAAATCATATAGATAAGCACAAGAGCACTGGAGAATAGCCTCATTTTCTCTTTACGTAGATCAAACTGACTTGTTCAGAATTTTGTACGGAGAAACTTACGATTTTTCTGGAATCTGCTTGCTAATATGTATTCTACCCGTTTGTTGATAGCGGGGAGGAAAGTAGGTAGAAGCTATTCACATTTCATAACGTTCTGTTTATTTTTTATGAAATTTTCCTCAATCTTCTAAGATAAGAATATGCTACCCAGAGATTCAATGTGTCACAACTGCGTTACAGTTTTAAGGTTAACGCGTCATTGAAATAACTATGTATATAGCAAATACTACAGTTTAGATACTGTATGTCTTTGAAAATCTAAAAGTTGTCAATATCATGTCATTATGATGACTGGAAATTACAGCTATGATGGTTAACGTTTGCTTACTAAACGTTGTTTTTTAATAACATAACTAGAAACTGTAAAAAATAAACTTTAATTTAGAGTGATAATGATGAAATTTTTTATATTGCCAACATAGAGAATCAAAAATCCAGAAATTCAATTGCCGTTATACAAAAATACGCATGAACATAAAATAATTCCTGTAACTCTATTAGTAATAAAAAAGTTGGTTTTTAGGGCCGAAAAACATGGTTACAATTGTCAAAATCAATTTTGCCAGTAATGTTGACAAATTGCAAGTCATTTTGTTACAATAAGCTAAATAAGCCGTAAACAATTCATTGCCGTATTTATATTTCGAAGCTTTATAATAGAAAATAGAACATCACAAGAGTATAAATTAAGCTAATATACATTTTCATATTGCAGACTTTGCAGCTTCAAATTCCTGAACTTTCAAATACAAATATTACAATTTCAATAAATTCGATGAATTTTTGGCAGAAAAGATAAAGTTTCAGCCAAGAAGATTGATTTTCTACTAAAAAACATGAATTTTTGATAAATTATGTGAATTCTCGACCGAATAGTTAAATTTTTTACTAAAAAGATCAGATATCAAGAAAAAATGGAATAGTTCAACTTTTCGTTCAGGGGTCATTAAAAAAAATACGTATTGCGTTTAGGGTGGTGGGGGGGGGGCGGAATCTGTCAAAGTATCATTATTCATTTCAAGAAGAATGGTAAAAGTATCAAGAGGGGTTGGGGGTCAGAAATTCCTGAAAAATGTATCACATATTTTGTGAATGGCCCCTAAGACGATTAATTTTAAAACAAAGAAAGGAGAATTTTCAACAAAATAATTTAATTTTCAATTAAACGGACGTTTTTGTCCTAGAGTGATGGATCTCCAACCAAAAAAATTAGCTCAATTAGCTCAACAAAACAGTTAGTTCCTGATCCGTAACAGATTATTATTTTTAAACGAAGCGGTTGCATTTTTTACTAAAAAAGAATTTTTCACAGAAAAGCTTAATTTCTAAGGAAATAGTTTAATTTGTAATCAAATGGTCAAAATTTCTAACAGAAACGATTAAAATGAAACGAACAACAGTGCTATTTTGAACAGTTGTGGTTTCTTGAAAAAAGAAGAAATAATATAAATTATTTTTAAAAAGGTGATAAACGGGCGAACAGGGGGAAAATATTGAAGTCTGATATTGAATAGTATTTAAATACCGTTCATTACTATAGATTTCATACATGGAATAATTAAATATGTTTTCTCTTTGCGATAAATTCTGAAATGAGTTGGATTAAGGTAGTTTACCTACCAAAAATCAGGTATCTGGGAAAATAAAGTTTTCTATGATTATGAGAATTGAAAAAATATTAGCAGTAACTTTCTTTGAAAGAAAAATATTATTTATTACGGTTGTACTGTAATAAATCATTGGCTTTATTTTTGGAACAATTTTTCCTACAAATCTACTGTTCCCAATTTAGACAATAATTATATATTCATCAAATACAGTTATTTGTTTAAAAAGCTTTTTCATCAAAATAAAATTGTTTCATTGTATTCAACCATAAAAGAATTCAGTTTCAAAATCGAGAAAATTAAAGTTGTGTGGAATATCTACTTCGTACAAATCAGCCATGATTTATTAAAATTTAACAATATTTCAAAATTGGTTAGAGGCGATAATTAGATACATAGAATTCAATTGCCAAAAACATTCTTCATATGAATGTTTTTCGTAGACTTTACAATTTTTTTATCCAAAATCGTTGTTTTTATTTGGAATGCAACCATCACATATGCTATTTTGTTTTCTGGAATCATAGAAAACCCATTTTCTTTTGAGATCTGATTTTTTGCACGACAACTACCTGGAAGTGACTAAAGTGTCTTTTTCCTTTGAAAATGGGACTGTACTCTAAATATTAAGTGTAAATTATTCATGTTCAGCTTTGAGACTATTCGTCCATAGAGCTCATTTAAAAAAATTGTCAGTGATCTCACTGGTACGAAATTATGATGAAGTTAGCTGAATTTAGCTGAAAAACTAACGGAAAATAAACATGACTGTTTTTCAAGGCCCCAACATTTCAAGCCTCGCGTATACAGTTATTCCAAATTGCGCAGTTCCGTCAACTCCCACCACGGTCCCTGTACACTCTTCTCCGCGTCTGTGACTGACCAATGAAAAAAGTGGCCCAAAGAGCGGGACACCTTGAATTGAGTATTGATTCACGACGTCATGGGAATACGTCGCTCGACGTTTTTGAGAAAATATAACAAACGCAAAAGTCATAAATGTACAAATATAAATATTCCTCAAGTGTAGAATCTATTTTCTCAGTCATGTTCCATTCTTTTGTCGATTCACGACCTTTCAGTTTCAGGAAATAAAATAAAATATCCTACATGTCAGGTGAGTGGTACTCTCACCTCAATTTTTGGACAGCTGCTTGTATTTTGTGAAACTGATAAAAGGATGAAGAAAAAAATTTGCGCAAATGCATTCTACAATTGAAAATATTACTATGCAGACCTTTATAATTTACCTTCACGTTTCGGAGATTTTCTCCAGAAAGTCGTATGCAGTTGCATTACCACGTACCAAACTTCCTGGTGGCTGGCATTTCCACCTATCGACGCAATGCCACAAAAATCACTATTCCGCGAAATATATTAATCGTTTTTTTGATTCTATAATATTGATTTTTCAGTTGGCGAATTGTCGTACGCCAACAAAAATACTTGAAAGACACTTGAAAAAACTCTTGCATGCATGCATGCAGACTCACGAACCGCGACTTTTTCAACTACGCAATAAGCCGAGACCGCCTGATACGTTTTCACTTGGAATGCATAATATTGCGTAATATACGCGACTGACTACTCGCGCACTTGGCCCTTCCGAGGCGAGAGTCGCAACCACCTCTCGCCCTTTGAGCTTGAAAACTGCGTGGGCCAGCAGTTCTAGGAATGTCGGGTCTATTTATGTGTAATATTATTGATAGTATTCATTATTGATTTCGAATCACCCGCGCTTTTCGGATAAAAAAGTAGTGACAGGCGGCGCATCGATACAAGAACGGGGCAGCCAATGAACGTCGTTGATAAAAATAAACTGCCCACTCGCGGTAAGGGTGCGGCCCCCTCCAGCATTGAAAATAACGAATCCCTACGTTTCAAGGACGCTGAAATGTTGGAGACTTTTCTGTAGTTAAATTTTAAAACAAAGAATGCATTTTTAACCGAAAAGATTGACATAAAACCAAGAAAATTAATTTTTAGCAAAATGCATAAATTTTCAACTTCAAAAGATCCACTTTCAGTAAAAGAAAAATCAATTTTTAACTCAAGTGATGAATTTTCAAATATAGTATTTGAATATTTAACCAAGAAATGAAATTCTAAATACAATGATATCTTTACTTGGCATAGTTGAGTTTAAAAAAGAAAAGATGGAATTCCCACAAAGATAATGAATTTTCAACAAAATACATGAATTTTTAACTAAAGAAGACCAATTTGCAATCCAAAATTGAATATTTTAATTTTCAGTTCAAAGAAATTAATTTTCAACTAAATAGATGAATTTTTAACTAAAATGATTGACTCGCAACTGAAATAGTTGCATTGTCAACCAAGGACGTTATTTTTTTACCAAAAAAGATGAATTTTTGATAAAAAAAGTCAAGTTTTCAACAAATTATTAAGTTTTCAGTAAAATAGTTGCATTTTTATCCTTCTAATAATTCAGCTCGCACGTAAACTTCGCCTACATGTGTGAATAGCGGATTGGAAAATAGATAAGGATATATAACATTCAATAGAATATTATTTATTTCCCATGAAATTTTTTTCAATCTCTCATTATAGTCGTCAACGCGTCATTCAAATAACTATTTGTGTGGCAAATAATTCATCTTAGACGCTTATGTTTGAAAGTCTACGTTTGGTTAATTTCAGAGTTTTATTAGGCATATTTTCTAGGATAATATCGTATCTGCCAACTGGAACGCTTTAAACTCCTAAACTTTTGAGTAAAAATATTGCAATTCCAATAAAATAGATGAGTTTTCAACAAATAAGATTAAGTTTCTACATAAAAACATAAATTTTCATCAAGAGACATGATCATTCAACCAATTAGATAAATTTTTCCTAAAAAAGATTAATTATCAACCCTAAATCTAATAATTTTATTTCCAGTGCAGAAGAATAATTTTGTGAAAAAAAAGGATTCTCAACTAAATAATCACATTTCCAACCATAGAGATCAATTTTTTGCTATAGTGATGAATCTTTAAACAAATATGGTGAATTCTCGAGGAAAAGTATAATAGTTAATGTGTCAATTAACTAAAAACGAATATTCAACTAAATGGTTGATTCTACATCCAAAACAGATTATTAATTTTGGGAAAAACAGTTGCATTTTCAAACAAAAAAGATGAATTCTCTGCCTAAAGAAATTAATTTTCACAAAATGTTGCGTTTTTCAAGCAAAAAAGTTGGCTTGTCAACATGAGAAGATAAATCAGCAAGAAAACAGCTGAAATTTCTAACAAAAAAGATTGAACTGAAATCTAAAACAGTTGCATTTTTAACAACACAGTTGCATTTTCAATAAAAACGTATCACTTTTCACCAAAAATGCTTTGATTTTCTCATTGGATTCTATTAATTTGATCAAAATTCGTCCTTTTTGGTTGAAAACCATTTTGATGAAAATTTCTCTTTTTTGCAAAAAAATCAATTATGTTGGTGGAAATTCGAATTCTTTCGTTGAAAGTTCATTATTCTGGATGAATTTTCATCACTTTTGTTAAAAAGTCATCCTATAGGTTGAGAATTTAACTCTTTTGCTCAGAATTTTATTTTTTTAAATAATTTTTAACTAAGAATTTAACTATTCCATTTGTAGTTAAATACGTAAATTTTTAAGTTACAAAAATAAACTATGAGATTCAAACTTAAAACTTTTTAGTGAAAATTCAACTACTTGGTTGAAAGTTGAACTAGTTTGTTAAAAATTTACTTTATTTGTTGAGGATTCATTTTTTCAATCAGAAACTTGTTTTTCTTGGTGAAAAATTAATTTTTTAAACATAAAATTCAACTATTACAGTTCAAATATTGTCACTTCGGCTCAAAATTCATCTCCTTTCATACCGATTGAAGCTATTTAGTTCCAAATGCAACTATCTGGTTGATCATAATTCTGTTTTGGTAAAACTTTGAACTATTTTGCTGGAAATTCTTTTTATTTTTTGTTTAAAAACCTTTTTTAAAGATTTTTCAACAAGTTTTTCTTGAAACGTTTTTTTTATCGAATTCTTTTTACAAAACTAGGAGGTATTTTGTTATAAGATTCTGTTAAGACTTAAATTAACGTCTTAATAGTCTAAGAAACACTTCCTTGTAGGGCGTAGGTGCTCGACGCCTACTTTGACTAATTGTCTAGTACCTTCCGAAACACTTTGTTATACCTCATTGTTTAATAAACGTAAACAAGGACAATTACTCTATCTAAATATTTTGGATACAGTCGTTGCAACTCCCTTCTAAGGTCTTGATACCCCTCCTGCTTTTTCTTCTCCTTGGCAGTGATGTATACAGAAGGAGCCGAGAATTTGATCACGAATATAATTCGTTTCTCGAAGTCTTGGAGAACAATGTCAGGCCTCAAGTGTGCAACGGAGACTGCTGTCCGCAAAAAGTAGTTCCAGAAAATTGGACTGTTCTCGTTTTGGACAATTGACTCTAACTCCCTTGGAGCGTTCGGCAGGGCAGGAACGGGGCCAACACCATAAGAGCGACAAACATGACAATAAAGCACTCTCAGGGCAACATCATGTCTGTAGATATACGTTGTTTTCGCATAGATGGGACGCCTAGAGAGTATGTGTTCTAGGTACTTTGCGTGTGCCTGACACGCTCTGCACTTATCGCTGGGAACTCCTTAACATAAAATTCGGTCACGGTACACTAAGGCGGTAATAAAACCGTCGTTGCATGTGAAAGTGAAACCTTCTTTACCTGAATTAAGCCCTGATGATCTGAGGAAAGAAAAAGTTTGCTCCTTCGACAAGGACAGTTTTTCTACATTCCTTCAAAAATTTCCGTTCATTCTCTTGTCGAGTAGCTCTTGGTACAATTCTTCAACTCCAGCTTTCTTCACTTCGGCTTTCAGAAATGAAGCATCTAGATGGAATAATGCACTTTCCTCACTTCTGATGTTAAAATTCAGGCCAAGGGTCTCGCTCGCTTGCTCCGCAGCTTTGTAAAGAAACGCTCCTTTGCCAATCATCTAGTGATTTCTGACCATTTCCAGGAGAGGATCTTTTCCATTTGCCACTATGTAAGCTGTACTTAGAACAATTCGGTCATGAAGACATTGGAGATTCAGAAGTCCGCGTCCCCCTTGACGGCGTAGGATGAACAATCGCGGAACAGACGAATTGATATGCAAGCTTTTCTGCATATGCATGATCTTACGTGTGGTGATATCAAGGGCCGTAAGCTCACTCTTTGTCTAGTGAACCATCACAAACGAGTAGAGTAGAAATGGCACGCCAAGCATGTTAGTCGCAGATACCTTGCTCAACGCGGACAGATTTGAAGACCAAATCTGCCAAAGAAGATGCTAGTATCTGTTTCGGAAAGACTCTTTAACTGATGTTACGTCCTGAATACGGCTTTAAGACACGCCCACGTATGTATACTTCTCTACAGTGTGAAGGTGTTCAATAACACTTTTATACACAAGCTCAGGGTTCTTGGGAACGCCAACAATCTTTTCATTCTCCAGGTGAATTTTGTCACATTTATCCAATCCAATGTCCATCCCAATCTCTCCTGTGTACTTTTTGATGATATTTATAGCAGTTTGAAGTTTGCTTTTACCAGAGGCATAGATCTTCAGATCATCCATATAAAATACATGAGTGACCTTATGCTCGCGATGGTTATTATCGCCACAGAGGTATCCAGAATAATTGCGTAGTGCTAAATGATAGTGTGTAGAAGTAAACTTCTTCCACCAGAAGTTCTTGATACCATCTCGTCCTGCAGAGGAAAAGTTCTTCGTGCCTCTAAGTGCTTTTACACCTCTTCGGTAGTGATTGATGGACATTCCTCCTCAGATGTTATGAGGTTCTAGCAAAACTCATTGAAGCGGAAGATATTATCAGTATCCTCTTTCAACTTCAGTGTTTTTGGGATCTTGTATACCTTTCTCCAAAAAGTCTACCTCGTTGGGCTTGGATGGATTTTTGACAGAAACAGGGTGATCATTGAAGATTCGAGATGGGTCAGCGAGAAACTGTTGATTCTCCCTGATCCAGATTCCCTCTTCTGAAATCTCTTCCTTGCGTCAGATAACACCCGCATTTTGTCAACAATGTGCTGCTTGATTGTCAGCAGATTTGACTTGTTCAGTGTATGATTGAAGATCCTTAGTTCTTGAGCGAACTGTTGAACCCATTCCGTGAACGGCCTACCAGATGTTATGTAGTAAATCACACACTGAATACGGAACACATTCTGTCTTGTCCATCCAATCTTTTTATTCAGTTGATACAAGTGTCTTTTGGTCTTTTGATCCATCGTCGTTTTTAGCCTTTGATTTGAATCAGCCAATGCTCTCGCAGCACCAGAAACCGAACAATTGATGGTCCGGAGGTCGGACTCCTCTGAGATATCCTCACGAAGGGAGGCATCCATTTCAGCCAGATCTTGGGGCTTAGGAGGAACCTGTACGCCAATGTTCCTCCTTGCCCTGAAGTCGCTATTATCTCTCAGAAAGTTCTGCTTTCCGCGGTTGGTCTTAATGTCGCTTCCTCATCTTCGTCTGTAGCTTGTTCAAGCAGCGGTTGGGAAAGCGTTCCGCGTAGGTATCCACTTTTTAAGAGGTAGGCGTGTTGATTTCGCAAAGACTGATGCGAAATGTGCTGAAGCTCTGGAAGTTTCTGGCACCGCAGAGTGTGCACCCCGAACTCCAGGGTGATCGGCACTGTTTGTCGACCGATTGTCGGGTGCTCTGCGCGTTCGATCGTTTTGAACCGCATCTACAACTTTTTGGTAGTTTGATGATGGTATTATTGTTCCCATGAGCAGCTAGGGAAAGGGTTTGTACGTCCTTGTAGAGCCCCGCATGCAAGGATAAGGCTGCACACTCTGAGAGGTCGCCCGGTATGCCGGAGACAACGTTCAAGACACCTCGCCCAGGTGCCATTCAGCTTTCGGCTTGTTACGGTTGTTAAACCTTCTCTTAGGGGTTATTGCTTCGGGTCCACCCCTGGAAAATTGTCCGCGACTGCTAATTGATAATTGTAACCATATTCAACAGAAACCCTTGGTACAGGGATCCTCTATCCGCAACCCGAGGACGCGTTCGGTGCCTTTGTCATAGGCCCTTCGGTTAGATTCTAAAGGAATCTAAACCGTGATACACACACACACACACACACACACACACACACTCACTCACTCACTCACAATTTGAGTTTTAAATCCTACATAAATTATGAGGCGAAGAAACGGAGGGAATGTTTAATCTTTGTAAAATTAACGTCTGGGCATGTATTCAGACTAGTGTATCATTTTATTACTGCTGCACAAGTTGCTCCTCCAACAAACATTGTAACGTTTCGGAATTATATTGATTCTCTCATCAGACTAATACTAAAAATAATGAAATTATTTTAAGACTTATTAAAATCTAAAAATAACTTCATGAAAAACTAAAGTTAAATGCTTAATATTAAATACATCACGAAGATTGAAAAAGCCAACAAAATGCCATTAAAGAATTTCACATTTTTCAAATTTTAAATTGTGCGAGTGCTCGTATAAAATCAGAATACGTCATTAAAGATTTGGCAAATCTGTAGTATATTTGATAAATCTGTAATAAAAAATAGAAATAAAAATTACCAATTGTTAAAAAACTTCAAAACAATTAATTCTAATGTAAAATTTCCTGAACTTTCCAAATCCGTGATCAGAATTGCAACAAAATTCGAACTGAAGTAATTACATTCGTCTACTCAACAACAAATACCAATTTTGCATAGCAGCAAATCTTTATTTGATTATTTTTGTCTGCATGTATATCGGGGTTTTTGGGGTTGCTGATCACGAATCCAAAATCAGATTTTAAAAATTCAAGATGGCGCATCCAATATGACTTCCAAAGCTTACTGAAACGTTCAGATTTTCATACGAATTCCCACATGAGGGGTTTTGGGGCCGCTGATGACGAATCCGTGATGAGACTTTCGAAATTCAAGATGGCGGATTGAATACCGCTGCCAAAAGTTATGAAATACGTCATCAATATTATTTGTATCGTTCAAATGTCTTTTCGCCATCGACGTATTCATCGCCATTGCCCAACTCTTACCACGTGGAGGTGAACATTTACAAGAGTAATGTTCTTTATTTATTTTCAAGTGTAACGTTATTTTGTTGGGAATAAGGGTTTGGACGCTTTGCCACAGTAAATGTAGAAGTCGAATAAGTATCCTTCAGGATTACATATTGCTTAGATTCACTCCTCGGAATTCCCTATTCATTTGTTTCCAACCGTGAGCCCACTCGTGAGAAGGTAGCTACACTTGCTTCTCTGTGGTACACTTTTTCGTGCCTGCGTTTTAATATTCGAGCTAACTTTAGGCATAATCAGCCTGCTCATACTTTCATATTCCGATTTATTTTTACGTGACATCGGAATTTGATTCCAATTTTTTGTCACTTGTCTGACTACTTGATTCGGCTTGTTCCGTGTATGCAGTGGTGCTAACAGACCGCGCTTTCGAAAATCTGATCACGGATTCGTCATCAGCGGCCCCAAATACCCCCTTTTGCGAATTTTTATGAAAATCGGAATGTTTCAGTAACTTTTGGGCAGTCATATTGATACGTCATCTTGAATTTTAACAATCTGATCACGGATTCATCATCAGCGCCCCCAAAAACTTCCATGTGCGAATTTTTATGAAAATCGGAATGTTTCAGTAATTTTTGACAGCCATATTGGATCCGCCATCTTGAATGAGAAAAATCTGATTTCGGATTCGTTATCAGTGACCCCAAAAACCCCTATATACATGCATGTATGAGAATTTTTTTGAAATTATTGCTCCAATACGGAAAATCAGGAATAGCAAAAAAAATTGGCTTTTAGCCGCCATATTGGACATCGCCATCTTGAATTTCGGAAAACTAACCTATAGATTTTGAAGCTTAGGGCCGAAATTAATCAAATAAAGATTTGATGCAATGCAACATTCGTATTTTTCGTTAAATAAACGAATATGATTATTTTAGTTTGAATTTTGTTGCAATTCTGATGAAGTATTTTAAAAGTTCGGGAAATTCTACATTAGAATTCATTGTTTTTAAATTTTCTAACAATCGATTTGGTACTAGAAAATGTCGCTGAAAAAAGTGTTGGAAAAACGGAAGTTTGGTCCTTAACGGGCTAGCGAAAGGTTATTACCTGAGACTAAACAATATATGCAGGCAGTAAAGCGAGTGTAAGGGTAAATGGGAAACTGAGTGACTGTTTCGATATTGTGCAAGGCATGAATGGGATTTACCGCGGTCCTACTGGGAGCCGATGTCATTTTTTAGATGACAGTTGCTCCCAGTGCGACCCTGCGGTGGTTGTTAATATATATATATAAGTCCTTCTAAGCATTCAATAGTAGATTTTATAACAAGCGGTATACAGCGTCGGTCACAAACGAAACAATTAATTGGCTGAAGCACATAGCACTAACTTTAAATAATTTAAAAGACAAAAACCTTATGCATTTTTTTATAACAAATTCGAATATATACTAATATTTTGAGTGATATTAGTTATTAGTTATTCTATATTCATAGTATTTCTACTGCAATAAAAAATAATAAATAAATAAAAACGCTGCATATAGTTGGCAAATGCATTAAAAGTTCTGAAAGTATTTGTAGTTCTCAATGCAAAATTTTAAACTGTTTGCGAAGTTTTTATTAAATTTTTGTTACACGAAAAAGTTTAGGCCTTTCCTGTGAAATGATTTCAAATGTATTGTAAAGTGATTACAAAGGGTTTCAACCTAAATACTAAACATATTCTTAAAGAGCATGCTCGGACTACAACCAAATCAATTCAAGTTTCGAAACTGATTAATTATTGCTTAAAAATGCCGAAAATTTTGAGGACTTCTAAATTAATTTACAAAAACAAAACGTCCTTGACGCTGAAGTTTTAAAAACTGATCTACATTCAGCCATCTGTTTGGTCCATACGTCATGCTTGACGTATGTACGCTATTTGCGTTCGTTGTTCATACCATAAATCTCAAAAGCTTTAAATTAATACAAAAACCACAACTCTGCGAAGAAATCGTCAAATAAAAACACGCCAACGTAAAAAGTGCTTTCTTGATAACTTTATCGTTTCACACTTCATCGCTGTCAAAGAATCGTTAATGTCTGTTTTATAGCAGAAAACGGAGCTAGGCAGAGTGAAGGTAATGGCATTAAAGTGCCTTCCAGGTTGAATAATAGTCATTACTGAAGCTCGGTTCAACAAAATTTCATTAGCTAATACATTAGTAAAATAGAATTGGTAAATTGCAATAACCGGCTCTGTAGCCCCTTTTGTGAATAGCACCAAGTTTACAAGGACAATTTTACTTCATTCAGCCTTTTCTCTGCATTTTCTCAGCTGGCTCTTCAGAGAGCCAAGCTTTTAAACTGTAACAAAATTATCCTATTCGAAAGGAAACGTGATAATAAGATTTGCAAGAAGAACTGCGTGCTGATTAGGATTTCATTCTACTTTCCTGCATGCAATAGAGTGTTGGATACGATAAAGGTTCTCAAATTATCGAGAAGAATATTTGAAAATGAAAAATTGGAATTTGAAGGCTCTCGCAATACGACAATCTCTAGCTTTAAAGATTCAACATGCAAAAACTTTAGGAATTTGAAGCACTATGAATTAAACAAATACAAAAAGTTGTAAATGTATTTACCAGATTCCGAATCGAAAATATCTTTCCTTATACAATTTTTTCCTACTCTAACTCATTCGTGGAGTTTTTATTCTATCTCAGTTTGAGAAGTTATCATAAGGAATATCCGTTTGAAAGCTTTGAAATTTTAATACATTCTACTTTTACATGTTACAAATTAATAAAGCGTAATGTTTTTACTATATTTGTGAAAAAAAAAAGAAAAAACGAAGACGTCAAGAAACAAGAAACAGATTCCCATTCACTTAAATTTTAGTAAGCACTGTAGGCTACTTTTCTTCTTATAAGTTTAAATTTATTTCTCATCTGCATAAAAATCATATAAGAATTATGTGAAACTATGAAAAATTTTCATTTCATTTTCAAGAAAATAACTGTATAAAATTGTTATAATAAATTTACCATCCAACAACGAACATATTTAACAGTTGTTAAACATTGTTGAAATGTTGAGTGACATGACACAAGCCTGCGAAGAGGTTCTTGAGGGGAGAGTCCTCGAAATATTTCTCTTAAAAAGCGTGTCAGTAGCAAAACTGATATTTCAACGTGACTACATGAATGTTTAATCAAAGGAACTTTTTTTGCTCGCAAGTGTTTCATATTATTCTGCTTTTACAATGCTACTTCAGAAGTTGTCAAATAATTTATGGAAAGGTTCTTTGGGTGCCTCAAAAAAAGGGCCAATCACACTTGTTTTTTTCTTATAATTAACTTAAGTTTTGAAAACATTAGTATTTGCAAACACTTTATGGCCAAATAAATTTATGATATGTACAGATTTTTAAATTTGTTCAACATTCAAAAGAGAAAAACTTTCTTACTTTGGGGAATCTAGCAATAATCTAAATACTAAATTTATTTGTTCTCGTCAAAAAATAGATTGATGTATTTAACAGGCGTATATGTATGACCAAAGACAACGATGATATATAAAGATTTTTTAATTTGTTTAACGGTGATAAGAGAAGAAAAAGTATTTTTTTTTAAATGCACCAATATTTCAACTATATCGTTTCAATCAAATGATTATATTGAACTATATAAAAACCTTCTATGACATATGAAAGATAAATAATAATTAATAATAAGCAATAATAAATAATAAACAATAAATAATCAAAAAGCGCAGACAAAATCGCCTTTTGCATCCCCTCAGACTCCTTTTGTAATCCTAACACCCCATTTCCATTTATAAAATACAATAAATACAAAACGATCATGTATGAGGAAGCACAATGCTCATGAATTAATTACAATTAAAGATACACCATACCATGAACGTATCAAACTTTTTTCCAAGGGTTTTCTTTTTAATTTCAAACGCTTTTAGTTTGAAATTATTAATTACTATCAGAAATTTACCCTGCATTGCCCGGGCAGTAGGAGATCCCAGCAAATCTTTTCAAAGTTACCAAAAATATTTTTACAAAACGACAAAACTTTCTTAAATTGTAATTAAATAAACTTATGATATGTGATTCATTTATTCTATCTCTTGCTGTAAAAAAATACTGAATATTTTTTATCCATACGCTCTACATAATATAACAATTTTATTTGCAACATCAACCACAAATTTCTTCGAACTAACAAATTTTTACCAAAATTTCAGGGAATTTTACTTTTGCATCCACACGTTCAAAATATCATCAACCAATAATATAAAAAAAAGACGAATTTGACGTTAAAAATTGTATTTTATATCTCAATTCTACATTTCAAGAGCTTCAATTTGAACTACGCTGTAGAAAATCGGACTAGAAGAAAATTTTCCGGCATAGGGGTCTAACTAAATTTTCCTAATGTTTCTTATTTAACCTTTTTTGAACCACTGGTGTCAAAAAAATAAAACCATAATACAGCAAATTTTATTTTTTACTTATTCCCATTCTACATTCTAAGAGATTCATTTTCAGCGATCCCCGAAAAAATTGAACTAAAATAAAAGCTTACAACAAAGGTGTCTAAATAACTAAACTTCCTTAATTTTCCTTATTTTTCTTACGTATTCTTACTGATATGAAAATAAAAAGCTATACAAGAGCAATTTTAATTTATTCATCTCAATGCAACATTCACAGAGCTCCAATGTAAGCCATCTCCAAAGAATATCGGGTAAAAAGAGCTTCCAGCATAGGGGTCTCCTCATCCCTCAATTTCCCAATCTTTTCCCTTAAATGATTGTTTGCTGAAAATTTAGAATTTGTCACTATATGGGGCGAATACAAATCCTCAAGGTCGTGGCTTAAATAGTTTTTTTTTCTAGGTGAGATAAAGAGCGGATACAGGCTGGTACGAGATTTTGAGGATTTCGCATTAAACCCTAAAAAAGTAAAAAAATTCGCAGGTCCTTCAATGTATCACAAGAAATCTCAGGGCCAATTTATGATACCATGCACAATTTGGTTCCAGTAGGTACAAGGGTGTGAATTCCTATTTGGAATGAACATACATACATTCAGTTTTAAATATATAGAGTAAATGCCATATTTTGAGAATGCGTTTTATTGGCTTAACCTAAATATTTTGACCTAACTCATGTCACTGTAGAAGATTATGGACCAGTTCGATTTAGAAGTGGGTCAATATCCATGTTTAGTATTTTATTTGTGATTGCTTATTTTTACGTGTACTTTTCACGATTCAATAAAGCTAAGTTATATTTCAAATAACTTTGTTGTTTTTTCAAATAACAAATAAAAAAGTTATGCTTCTCTTTGTGGGTCAACATTTTCGTTTTTGAGAATACGTCGCACCAATGACAAGGGTTTTTCGTGAATTTCAGGATGTTCCTTTGTGGGATATTTGGTTGCTTGTTTTAAAACACTTCTTTTGTAATTTGACAGAGCTAAGTAATGACTCGAAATGAATTTCTTTTCCTTTTTACTCAAAAAATCCAAAAGTTGTGCAACTCCTTTTGCGTCAAAATTGGCACGGTACGATAGACCTAAGTAATATCTCAAAAACACTTTTTTGTTAAAAAAAAAGGAATCAAATGCGTCAAAATTAGAAAGATTTTCGTGTCGCGTGCTTCATGCATGTGTATTTACTGCTAGTTCATAAAGTGTAGTATTACTTCGATTTCTTTCAATTTGAAAAAGATATGGTAAAATCGTTTGCCAAAGACGTTGCGTCAGAGTGAGGACGAAACGACGCCGAAATGTGTCTCGCGGCTAGCATCGATCGACTTTTCTCGAATAATTTCGATATTCCGAAGCAGGGGTGACGCATATAAATGAAAAATCGCGGAGCAGGATATAAATGTCAGCTTCAGAGAAATGTTCTTCCGACAGTCCGTGTTAGAGTTTGCATATGTTCGTATCATCCGCATATGTCGTCCTCTATGTGTTTATCAAGATGCAGCTTGGAGTCACAAATTTGTCACACTTATGGCTATGTCTGAATATAGTACATATAGTACACTGCAAGTATGTCCGTACATTACATTAGCTATATATACGGGAGAGAAATGCATGTAGATACTTGGGGAGAAGGACCCAGCGACATCTCTGTGTCTCTGAAATTGGATTGACATTCCCAGGAGTGAGATCCTTTCTTATTGTACTGTCGATCCGACCGTCTTGAATTAGTTTATCCATATGGAATGGGAATGTCTCCCATGTTCCGACCCGATAGTTCCCTCGGATTCACGGCTCTTTGTCTGCACAACGACCCAGTTCAACGATCTACCATTGTACTACTACAAAAAGGATTTCAGAAAATTGCTAAAGAATAAAATTACCATTAGGTTCATTTATTCATTCCGCAAAATAGTTAATCATTTTAGTGACGTGTAAACTTTTAGGTGGCTATTCAAATCTAGAATAATAAAGATTTTCGGTACTCGTCCCGTTTTCAAAAGATGGATTCCACTCCTGAAGACAAAAAAAATCACCTCGCTGGGTTCTCGGGTTTTCCGCAGGGAACCCTTATAATCCTGCTATCCAATGAAAAAACCTAGTGAGTAAAATTTACCATAGTGACCTATGCATGAGAAGATAACCTTTATGGCGAATGTCACTCGGTAGGTTTTCCGTTGGGCATCAGAATCTCATAACAGCGGCTGTCCGTCTCTGATCACGTCTAAAAAAGACTATTCAAGATACGACCTGGAGGTTTTTTATTCTTCCCATAAAATGACCTCTTATGAGCAAGGTAAAATGCTGAGAACATTAAGAAAAATCTGCTTCATATTTAAATTTCAAATTTTAAGCAAACAATCATTTAGGTGGAATGAGGAAGAGGCAGGGAGTTTGAGGGGCGAGAAGACCTCTGTGCTTGAGGGGTTTTCTTTTAGTTCGATTTTCTTCGAGGATTGCTCAAATCGAAGCTCTTAGTATGTAAAATCGAGATCAAAAATAGAATTTTCTATATTACAGTTTTCTCTTTTTTTATATATTAGTGGTTAGAAATACCGAAAAAAGGAGAAATGAGAAAAATTTGGTTATTTGGATTCCTATACTGGAATCTTTTTTTATAGTTTGATTTCCTCCGGAGATGGCTCCAATTAAAACTCTTGGTATGTAGAATTGAGATGAAACAAAAAAATTTTAATAATATAGTTTTCTCTTTTGTATAC
Source organism: Andricus grossulariae (assembly GCA_011634705.1). Taxonomy (NCBI): domain Eukaryota; kingdom Metazoa; phylum Arthropoda; class Insecta; order Hymenoptera; family Cynipidae; genus Andricus; species Andricus grossulariae. Next base: position 53,120,867 of record JAABKJ010007545.1, on the reverse strand, counting down.
CAGTGGTTAAAAAATATGTAAAATAAGAGAAATGAAAGAAATTTGTTCGGCTAGGCCCCTATACTGGAATCTTAGGACAGCTATGTTACAGTTTCATTCTGTTGACAGCAGTGTTTAGAGAATGAGAGCAATGAGATAAATACCGTTTTTAGACCCTCTTACTGGAAGCTTGTATCTTAGTCTGCTTTTATTCGGGGACGGCTCGAATTGAAGCTCTTGGTATGTAGAATTGAGATGAAACAAAACAATTATAATGATACAGTTTCCTCTTTTGTATACCAGTGGGTAAAAAATATGTAAAATAAGAGAAATAAATTAAATTTGGTCACTTAGACCCCTATACTGAAATCTTTTCTTTTAGTCCAATTTTCTTCGGAGGTGGTTTAAATTAACGCACTCAGCATGTTGAATTGAGATAAATCAAAATAATATTTATGTTACAGTATTTTTTTTTGTTATATCAGTAGTTGAAGAATGAAAAATATGGGATACATTTGGTTTTAAATCCCTATGCTCTAAGCTCTTCTTTTAGACCAATTTTTTTTTAGGTAAGGTGAAATTTCATCTCTTGAATTTCTTATGGATAGAGTTCACTGTTCAAAGCTCCAATTGTTTGAAAAAATTCAAAATTAACAATTCAAGAATAAATGAGTAGAAATATTTGATTTTCAATACCAAGTAAAACTCCACTGCGGCTAAATTAAGTGCTTTACAATGTACCTATCCATGTCAAATTAAAACGCTAAATTTGCATCGTATCAATATTTTTTTAATTTTCCAATTTTAAAATCCAATCTATTTGAATACACTTTAGTTTTATTTTTATCGGCCTATGAAATGAAGCAGTTTTATCTTCCTATAGCTATAAAACTATATAGATTAAATTCCAACAGGTGGATTACTCCACAAAACTCACAGAAACAGAATAAAATTTGCTCGAAAACCGATTTACAAATAAAATCTATATTAGCTTTTCAAATTAAATCAAAATTTAAAGTTAACAACTTCAAATACTATTTATTTTCAAATATCTTTCTTAGATGCAGTCTGAAAGTAATGAGCAAAGTCCACGAATAGAGTACCACTTTAGTTCTGAGATCTTGTTGCTTGTTGATAAAAAAATATAAGTAAGAGGTAACGAACGAAGCAAATGTAACGAACCGTTACTTTTCTAATTATGAAAATGCATTTCTCGAGGAAACGAAATACTTTGTACACTAAATAAATTTATCGCAGCAAACTTACGTAATTTAAACACATGAATATGTACTTCACTTTAATTTATCTTTCATACAAGAAACCTGATAACTTTTTTGTCAAAAATTATACGAGTTTTGATTTTTTATCCGGAAATTGATCCAGCAGTTCTTCAAAATTATTACTTTTCAAAAAAAAAAAAAAAATTAATTATATAGCAGACTATCCAATTAAACAAAATTTCTCGAAAGAATGATTTTAAATGATCATAACCAAACGTTTTAAACACAAAGTAAATGTTTACAAGTTTTGGATATCCAGCAAGGAAATTAGTTACATGATTTTTAATTGAGTCTTATTGGGTCTTATTGATTAAATTTTTAATAATATTAATAAATATAATAATTACTAATAATAATACATTTTTGTCGAAAACCTGATTAGCTGCGACAGCGACACTGCGTGAATATGACTTTTAGTGGTTGTTTTCAGTTTGTTCATTGCTAAGATTTAACTTTTTTTTTAACAAAATGTAGGTTTTTGTTAAAAAAAAAGTTAAATCTTGAGAATTTTGAAACGTCTAAAGAGAATACAAAACTCTTCTTAAGAATCCTAGGAAAATTTGTAATGATTTTTTATTTTGAAAAATTAATGTTAAGAGAAAATTTTAAAAGATTTACAAATGTAGTGAAAAAAGAATTTGGAAGATTTGAAAGTAAATTTTTGTAATTTTACAGAATTTGATAAAAAAAGGAGTTATTTTGCAAAATATTCAGAAACACTGAAAAAGTTTCAAAAACAATTTAAAATTTGAAGAGATTTCAAAAAAGATAAAACAGAGTATCGAATTTTGAGGATTTTTAACCAAAATTTTGCAAGCTATTGAAGGATTTTGAAAGATTTTAAAATAAAAAAATATTTGTTGTAAGATTCCTGTGAAAAATTATAATAATTTATTATTTACAAAAATTAATTTGAGGAGATATCTTAAAAATAATTTAAAATTAGAAAAGATTTCAAGATTTTGAAAGTTTTTCAAGATTATAAACAAATTTTCTTAACATTGCTCGAAAATATTTCAATTAACTTTTATTTTCAACAATTCATTTTGAAAGAAAAGTTAAAAAGATTTCAATACATTTCAAGCGATTTCTCAATATGGGAAGACTGAAAATAACGAAAAATAAAATTCTCGACACTGTCACATTCCTGAAAAAAGAAAATATTCGGAATAGAAAATTCTTAAAATTATAAAATTGCTGACAATCTAAAATTCTCAATGTGGAAAATTCCGGAATAATAAAATTCCTGACAGTTTATAATATGACTGAATTTGAAAATTTCAGAATCTAAACAATTACAAAATTATTTAGATAATAAATAAAGAATAAAATATTTTTATAACATAAAATACGTTATTTGATTTATTATTTTATTATTTAACCATTTTCAAATTGTCTAGATTCGAGAATTCCATAATTAAGGAATTCATCTGTGTTCGGTAATTTTACAATATCGGATATTTGATAAGGTGAAAAAAAAATCTGGAAGATTTTAAGGCAATTTTGTTATTTTGAAATATTATTCAAAATTCCAGGAATAAATACATTCATTTCAGATTTTATATAGGATTTTGTGAAGTGATTAAAAATATTTTAAAACGTTGAAATTTTTCCGAAATTTTATCAAATATGTTTTTAATTCTTGCAAACTTCTAAATGCCCTAAATATCTTTTTAACTGTCTCGAATTTTTCCTAAAGTCTGGTAAAGTCCTGTGAAATAAAGAATTTGCCTTCAAAATTGTGTATATTCTAATTTGACTTACCTTATTTTTATTCGATCACTATTACCATTTGGGTTTAGACTAGTAGATCAAAAACAGTCATTCCATCGACAAGAAACTATAAAACTGATAATACTTTCCTAAAATCCAAATTAAGCTCAAATTCAGGTGTTCAAAAACTTTAACAAATAAATCGTTATTAGAAATTTTCATTTTGAACTAATATCGGGTGATGGCTAACTCGACCTACGGAAAAATGGTCAAGTGTCTCACACAAATATTTTTTTGTAAATTTCCAAAAAGATCTCGGATGTTTAAAAATATCTCAAATAAAAAGTGAGGAATAAAAATTTAATTTTTTTTCTTATCATCTAATCAGTTCTTTCGGGCCCTAACCGGGTGCTGGCTAGCCCGTCAGGGCCAAAATAAATTCTTAGTGTCTCATTCAAATATTTTGTTCTTCATTTCCAAAAAACGTCAGGATGTCTAGAAGTATAAAAAATTAAAAATGAATTCGAAAAAAAATTCTTTTCTCATCATATCTAGTCAGTCTTTTCGGAACTCAATCAAGACCAGAATTCTATCTGAGTGTTGAATCCAAATATTATTTTGCACATTTCCATAAATATCCAGTGTGTTTAGAAGTATAAAAAATAAAAGATGAACATTAAAAACAAAGATTTTTCTTTCTCATCATCAGGACAGTCTTTAAAATAATTTTTAATGTCAACCATCTAAAATAGATATGAACAAGACCGACTCTCAGCGCCATTATAAACCATCTTGACAGCATCACATTGACCGTCAGGATGATCTATCCTGGACACGAATATTTTTTTATCTCTTCATAACTATATATTCCCAATTATATTACTTCGTAAGAATATGATGCTGCTACATCATATTGTGCTCAGGTTCTTATTAAATATGAATAAGCTTCTTTTCATGAAGATGTGAAAGACCTTCATTTTTAAATAATAAGCGGTTTTATAATGTCTTACGCTTTTCACATATTTCTCAAAGTGCTTTAGAAAGTGAAAATGTAAGAAGCCCAGGAAGTGAAAAGCAGCTTCTGCACAAAAGTATCCTGAGCAAAATCGTTTATCTCTATTTACTTTGCTGAAAGCACATGACGCCAGTGACATTTGACTGCATAAGCACATTGCCTCATTAACCTAATTAAGCAAAGATGCTCAGAAACACGCAGTTTTCAGTCATTAACCTGTAAAGAAATTTCTCGTACAAAACTAAAACAAGCGATGCTAGTTATATGTAGACATACATGCATTTTTACTTAGAAAATTTGAATGTCTGCATGAACATCAGGTTTTTTCATAACAAACCAACATCTCCGTTAACGAACTACCCAGAAAGACATTCAAAGGAAACTCAGGCAAGGAATATGTTTTTCAACGCTGCACAATTGATGTTTTTAATTAAAAGAATATACTCAAGACATTTACCGAGGAGGAAACGTATTCAAGATAAATCAAAACACTTTTTTAGAACCATTCCTCAACAACGGAGATAATTCCTAATTGAAATTAAGTAACTAAAAGAAGAATGCAAGTAGCCTACATAATTAACGTAAATAAAATGCACTAATTTTAATATATCAAAGATCATAATTAGATGCAGTTTTTGTGCTTTAACCATTTAAATGTTTATTAGTTTTATAAAACATAAATAATTGTTTAATTTTGTATGTTGTTTATTTGGCACAATTTGTTTAAAATTTAAACTGTTCAAATTGTTCAATTCTGAAAAATACGATTTTCAAACGCTTGAATGTCTAAAGAAAATGGAAATTATTTTGAGAAAATTGAACTTCCTCGAATTTTTATAATATTAAATTAAGATGATTAAAACCAGAATTCTTATTAATTCTCAAATCGGGGAGGGTCTTCCTTATTTTTCCAACTCAAAATTTCTTTTGGTCCCAGGAGCGGGTTTCATTCCATTGGCCAAATTCGTTGATATTTACCCCTAGCACACACCCCTTGAAATTTTCTTTGTGATTAATATGGGGAAAATGAGAAAAAATGAAAAATCCACATAACTTTTGTCAGTTTTCGTCCAATTCTTCCATAAACCGAGGATCAAAAAATTCTTTCAAACCCCCCAAAAAATTTAGTTTTACGTAAAAATAACAGTTTTCAAAATTTTCCAAATGGCGGACTCATACAAGATAACCAGAAATATTATATTTATAGTTACCAACAAGAGGGACCCTTTCGTGAAAAAAAATCTTGTTACGAGCTATAAAGTAAGTGCTGACACTAAAAATAAAAAATTTAGAGATAACCTAAAATGGCGGCAAATTTAAGATAAATTATAATTTTCCCATTTTTTTTGACGAAAACCTCTCAAACTTATCAAGATAAGCAAATTGATGGTTAGAAAATGTGAAATAGACCATTAGAGTTGGTAAAAACGTCCTTCTTAACTTTGATGATCAAACGAGGATCCTTAGTAATAGTTGATATTTTAACCAAAAAATATTTAAATTACAGACATCAGAAGTAGTTGTCTCTAATCGAAAAAGAACGAATTTCCAACTAAATCTTTGAATATTGTGATAACGAGAAAATTTGGAATGAAAAACATTTCTGAATCTTCTTATTACAACATGATGATTATATCTCTTATTGTTTTTGAGAAAAAGGTGGCCATCATCAGTTACTGCTTTAATCAGTTATTTTTAAAGAAACTGAGATGCTTTTTTATTTTTTCCTACATAAAGCACCTTTTGTTGAATTTTTTCAAGAATGGAGATATTGCATTTTCCTTGAATACTTTTTTTTCAAAAATGTTACACTTTCATCATTTTTAATGATAAATTACGACACGGTTATTAAAAATCAGACTAAGGAATAAGTGTGATATCTGTTTTTTGTTTTTCTTTTTTATTGTGAAATACGAAAATCTGTCAACAGTTCCAGGTTAGTTGGAGAGGCTAATTAACCTCATTTTTTAAATAAAAGTGTAAGTAAATTATATTAATTAGAAAATAAAATTTTGATGTATACATTTCCACAGAAAAATATTTTTTAAATCAAATCAGAAATGACACAATTTAAAATATGGGAGTTTTTGAATATCACTGAACCTTCATTCCAAATTCAAATTTTATTATCTTATATTCATTAATATTCTTCTAAATGACAAAAGGTTGAAAGAAAACATACATTTTAAAAATAAGTGAATTTTTAATTCATAGTTACGAAAACAGAATATTTGAAAATTTAGATTTTATTGGTTTTTTACACGTATCACACTTACCCATAAAGACGGAAAATCTAAAATCGTTGAAACACTACCAAAGAAAATTTAAAATATTTCTTAGGCGAATTTTTGCTGATTGAAGATGCGGACCATTCACAGTAGAAAGTCCAAAGATAATTTTTGCAAAATTTTAAACAACAATATTTTTAAATATTTAAAATATCACTTATCAAAATATTTAATAAAATAAATTAAATAAGAATTATAGTTGACAAAAGAGCTTATGTTGAAGTGATAAGCATTATGTAATAAACAGTTTCATTTTCAACTAAAAAAGATGGAATTTATACCAAAAGAGCTATATTTACAAATCAAAAAGAAGAATTTTGTGTAAAACAATTTAAATAATTTAATCATTTAAATTGATTAATTGATTTTTGAATTCTTTTTTTAACAATTCAACCCGAAAATATTGATTTCCAACAGGAGGGCTAATTTTTAACACAATAATTAAATTTTCAACTAAAAAAATAAAAATGTTCACCAAAATAGTTGAAATCTCAACAAAAAATATAACAGTAGACATTTCAATCAAAAAGAATGAACTTTTATCAAAAATAGTTGAATTTTTAACCAAAGAAAGAAAATTTCTACCAAAAAAATGTAGTTTCAACTAAAATTATGTATATTCAACTGAATTAATTACATTTTCAGTTGAAAAATAAATTTTCTATTGAAAAAAAAAATAAATTTTCAACCGAGAAGATGAATTAGTTTACTATATAAAAGACACTTTTTCAGCAAATATTTACATATTTAATCTAAAAGAATGAATTTTTAACTAAATTGATGAATCTTCAAACAAAATAATTAATTTTCAACGCAAGATTTTAACTTTGTACCATGAAGTAGAATTTTTAATTAAAAAGAGTGGACTTTTCAAACAAGAGGCATCATTTTTCAGAAAAAAATACTGGTCAGACAAATAGTAAATTTTTAACTAAAAAAAGATAAATTTCTAACCAAAAATGAAATAGTTAAATTTTCAGTGAAATAAAGATTTACAAAAAAGGAATTTTCAATCAAAGACACGCATTTTCATATAAACCAATGACTCTTTAATCCATAGAATTAATTTTTAACTAAAGATTTGAACTTTCAAACTAGTAGTTAAATTTTCAACCAAAAAAGGTTGAATTTTCTATTTAAAAAATACGAATTTTCAATTGAGAAGATTAATCTGCTTCCAAAAAAAGACGAATTTTCAACAAAATATTTATATTTCGAACCAAAGAAATTATTTCAATTAAATTCCTAAAGTTATTTTTTGATGTTTTGATGCTTTTGATGAATCTTCAAATAAAAAAAATTAATTCTTAACAGAAGATTTAAACTTTCAGCTTAGAAGATGAATTTATGACTAAACTAATGAATCTCTGACCAGAAAAATTATAATCTTCAACAGAATATTTCAACTTTCAATTAAAAAGTTTCATTTTCTACCAAAAAAGTCGAATTTTCCATCGAGAAGTTTAATTTTCTACCAAAAGGGATGAATTTTCAACCAAAAATGAAATAGTTCAATTTTCAGAGAGAAAAAAATGTTTAACCAACAAAAAAAAAATTCAACCAAAAAGATTTTTGTGCGTTCTTGAAATATTTTTTCAAAATTATAGTTGAAAATGGAGCTCATATTGTTTTTACATCTATCTTAGAGATGTTTCAAAGTGATAAGCATTATCTCTTAAATGGTTATAAAAAATAGCAAACAAGTGCGGAAGTGCAGAGGCAAGCATAATGGAACTTGGGGTAAGCTATCAAGAGTTTGCAATTTGCATAATATACCGACGGATCTTCAAGAGGTAAAGTGAAAATGCTCGATAGTGTCTACAGTATTATAGGTGAATTTAATTCGACGTCACGCTGTGTAAGAACATTTATTAAGATAGCCAATAACGTTGGTCGGCTAGTGAAAGCCTTTTAATACCCATGTATCGTAAATATCTTTGCACGATATCCTCTATGCATATAAATCAAGGGCTTCAGCTTTGACTCGAGTTAATTGTAACGGCTTTGGCATGATCCCTTTTGCAAGGATCCCTTGCTCAAAAGATCCCTTGCTCCTTTCAGCGTAAGTTAAAGCAATCTATATTTACATGTCCAAAAAATAGAATTCAACCTTTGAACCTAAATTCCAATCAAAAACTATAGTGTGCTTTCAGATTTTAATTCTAGGGATAAAAATGTATCTAAACTAGATTTTAAAATAAGCTTAAGAAATAATTTTTCATTTTTAGAACATCAAGTAAGTCCATCAAATTCCGGTACGAGAAGTCTGAAACAATTCCGCATGACCAAGAGGACATATATATGGAACATAAAAAAAAACTTTATTATTAATGCTTTTATAGAAAACTCCGGTATATCAAACCGTTGAATATCCTTCTGATTATCAACTTCAGATCAAACTGATCCACTTTTGCGGATCGAAAATTAATTTTCACACAACATCATTCATATCTGTCGAGTGGCAGTTGATACACTTTTTATCGTAAATCTTAGGTAGGACTAATAGAAAATGTTTTGAGAAACTTCAAATTTTCAACAGAATTCATAAATTTGCAACAATTTAGTTGAACTTTTAACTATAAAAGATCAATTTGCCCAAAATATATTTTTTCTTTAATCGAAAACATTTGAATTCAACTAAGGAAGGTGCAGGGCATATTCTAACGGGTAGTTCTGCCGAATTTTGCAACTCTAAAAAAATGGGCCATCTAACGCCGCACAACCTAAATCACGGGACATTTACTGATCGTTTATTGATCAGATAATTTAATGTTATTGGAAACGAATAGCTATATAGCTATACGATATACATATTATGTATATTTATGCTACTCGAATCTATTCCGTACATATACATATATGTATGTATACACCTATGACTGCCTGAAAACTGTGACATTACTGCATTTCAGTTCCTTTTTTTCAGTTTTTTTTTTAGTTTTCGTAGACTGGGCATTTGGGTAGTTCTAAAATTTTTTAAGAATATGCCCTGGAAAGGTGACTTTTCAACAAAATAGTTGAATGCTTAACCAAAGAATATTAATAATCAACCAAGCTGTTTCATTCTGACCCAAAAAGGATGAAATTTCTGCCAAAAGAGATACATTTTCACACCAAAAAGACAATCTTTCTATTCGGCAGTTGAAGTTTTAACTGGCAAATATTGATTTTCAACAAAGATGTTAATTTTTAACAAAAGAGTTTATTTTCAACTACAGAAGACTTCGACTTTCAACCAAGTAGTTTAATTTTCAACCAAAAAAGTTGAATTTTCAACACAGAAAATTAATTTTTTTCAACAAAAAAAAAAGAATTTTCAGCCCAAGAGATGACTTTTCAATAAAAAATGCATTTAAATTTTCACCCAAAGCGATGAATTTTCGACTACGCTAATGAATCTTTAACCAAAGAATTTTCGAACAAATAGTTGCATTTTCAACGAAAGAGATACATTTTCGACTAAATTCATAAATAAGTCTTTAACCAAACCAATTAATTTACATCAGAAAATTGAAAATTTCTATCCAGTAGTTAAATTTTCAACAACAAACAAAAATTTCAACCTAAAAGACGAATTTTCAACCAAATTATTAAAATTTCAACGAAAAAAAAGATGAATTTTGAACTAAAAAATAATAATTTTTAACCTAAAATTGAATGATTGAATTTTCAAAAAAAAAACAATGTATAACCAAAACAATGAATTTTCAATAAAAATGATGAATTATTGACGAAAAATGCAATAGTTGATATTTCAACCCAAAAATATTTTGATTTATAATCAAAAACAGTTAATTTCAATAAAAAAGCAAATTTTCAACAAAATGTTTGAACACTCTACCAAAAAGGATTAATATTCAACCCCACAGTTGATTTTTAAACAAAAAAATATATGAAATTTCTACCAAAATAGTTCAATTTTCAACCCAAAAAGAATAACTTTCCAACAAAATTGATCAATTTTCAACAAAATAATTAAATTTTGAACCGAAAAGATAATAGCAGACTTTACAAATGAAAAAAAAAAACTTTCAACTAAAAGTAGTTGAGATAACACTTCTACCAAGAGAGATGAATTTTCAACTAATATAATGAATCTTCAATTAAAATAGTTCAATTTTCAACCGAAACAGACTTGTCAGGTCAATAGGGAGAAAAAATGCAACCAAATTGTTGAATTTGCGAGCCAAAAAGGCGAATTTTCTACAACGCAGTTGAATTTTCTACCCAAAAATATAAATTCTCAACGAAAATTTTAATTTTCAACCAAATAATTTGATTTTACACCAAATAAAAAAAATATGTAACCAAGAAAGATGAATTATCAATTAATGATATAATAGTAGACTTTTCCACCAAAGGGATGAGTTTTAACTTATATGATAAATCTATAACTGGCATAGTTCAATTTTTAGTTTAAATATATTTATTCATTACAAAAAATTAATTTTCAACCAAAAAAAACGAACATTCAACTCTGGAAAATAATTTTGTTTCTTTCTATTACCAACCTAGAACCAAAAAGAAGTCTTTTAGAAAGTTTTGAAATCTAAATGGCTTTGTTTTGAAATTTCAATGTAAGAAATGTATTTGCAGAATATCCTGAAAATCTTTTTACCTGATATTTTTAATGGAATATTCACATATCTTGAGTTCAATTTTTAAATTCAGGATAATCAATTTCATAAAACACTTTTACATTCAATGATTTTTACATTTTTGGCACATATTGTGTATTTCCGAAGAGCTCTATAGAATATTTAGTAATAGTGTTATAAGTTTCGATACAGTGATGCAGTAACTCGTTACACGTATAACAATGTTACTGGGAAAGTTCTCTGCTGAGTACCTTTTGTACGAAGTTAGTTACAATTTACAAAATTTGCAATATCATCTAACTCCGTTTGAATTCTCCAATAATTCGGTAACTTTATTTATCTTTCGTTTGAAGGTATAATTGCACTTTTTGAAAAATTTCATTTAGAAAATTCTTTTTCGTCAGTTTTACTACAGATTCTAAACTATGAAATCAGGGAATTTTTCACTTATTCTGAACAACTTAAAGAAACAAAGGAATTTTAAAGAGGTTCTGTTCTTTGGAACTGTAGCAAACAAAAACCCAGGGGATCAAAGTGTTGCAAACATTTGACAACTACATTCGGTAACAAATAAAAACTGCTAATTTCTTAACGTTCCGATCCGATTTTCTAGCCCAAATTAATGCATGGGCATTTTTTGCTAGCTGCTTTTTTATTTATTTTTTTTCGCCTCGGCAAAATCGCGCTGCAACCGCTACAGGATGAAAAAATTCGAAAATCGAATTCGGAAAGAAATATAAAAAAAGTCGAGGTTATTTTACTGTTTCTTTTTATTGACGTAAGCTTCATCAGCCTCACTAACCTTTCATTCTTTTCTGCTTGCCATTCTGATTAATTCAATTTTCTTTTTTTGCCCCTGTTTAAAACTTATAATTGTCAGTTCGATTTAGAAACGTACATCTTCGAAGTTGAGGTTGATACGAAGTAAATAAACACGTCTATTTTAATTTTTTTTACAAATCAAATGACAAATTTTTTGTTGACAGTTTGGCGATTGTAGCGCTTTCGCGGAATAGGAAAATAATTTCAAAAAGGGAGCATTTTAAAGAATTCGATGGACATAAAATTTGTGTTGATCTAAAGCTAATTCTACCGAGACTTCAAATCTTGATTATTATAAAAAAACTTGACCTTGTAATTGTGATTTCAACAATCGTTACATATTTTTAATAATGGTTTCCTAAGTGTGCTAAAGTGTGTGTTAGATTGATTGTTTTTTGTGAAGAAAATTGACTTTATTGAAATAGATAGAAATTGGGGTATAGGGATTGATGTGATGGGAGGACATGTGAAAAATATCAAAGAATTTTACTTAATTAGTAAAATATTAAGTATAACAATTTCACAACAAGAATTTCTGACCAAATGCAAAATTCATGGAGTTTTTCCTAGACAATTTTTTGACATCTATAAAAACGTTAGTTTCGATTACATTAACAAAAGAAATAAAGAAAAATTAAATCAAAATACTGAAAGATTTGAAAAATCTCTTTTGAATCTGACCATTAAAGATTGTCATTCAAAAATACATTCGTTGAATTTTAAGATAAAACAAATTATAGAAAAATTAGATCAACAAGTTCCCTCTTTTATTATCAAGGAGTGCTTTGAAAGGGAAACAAGACTTAATAAAAATACTCCTAAGGATAATATAAAACATGATCGGAAATTTTTAAACATCCTTAAAGAACAAGGAGATGTACAAAAATTACATTTAAACATTCACTCAGTTCTTTTTCAAGATCAACCAGATTAAGGGCATTTTAAAACTTCAAGATTTTTCAATCGATTTCAAATTAAAGGGATTTTGAAGGATTTTAAAGGATTTTAAAGATTTTATGGTATTTTTGAAGATTCCGGGGAATCTTAAAGAGATTTCACAGATTGTGAGGGATATCAAAAGATTTCAAAGAATTTGAAATATTTGAGGGTGTTTTAAAAGTCCCATAGTTTTCAATCGATTTCAATAATTCGAAGGTATTTTCAAGGATTTCAAGGATGTTACAGTATTTTCAACGACATGAAGGATTTTAAAGAGATTTAAAAGATTTAAGGGATACCAAAAGATTTCAAAGTATTTGAAATATTTAAGGGCATTTTAAAACTTCAAGATTTTTCAATCGATTTCAAATTAAAGGGATTTTGAAGGATTTTAAAGGATTTTGAAGATTTTATGGTATTTTTGAAGATTCCGGGGAATCTTAAAGACATTTTACAGATTTCGAGGGATGTCAAAAGATTTAAAAGAATTTGAAATATTTGAGGGTGTTTTAAAAGTCACATATTTTTCAATCGATTTCAATAATTCGAAGGTATTTTCAAGGATTTCAAGGATGTTACAGTATTTTCAACGAAATGAAGGATTTTAAAGGATTTCAGAGATTTTATGGTATTTTTAAAGATTCCAAGGAATCTTAAAGAGATTTCAAAGATTTCAAGGGATATCAAGGTATTTGAAAACTTCAAGATTTTTCAATCAATTTCAAATTAAAGGGATTTTGAAGGATTTTAAAGATTTTATTGTATTTTTGAAGATTCTGAGGAATCTTAAAGAGAATGAAAAGATTTTAAGGGATATCAAAAGATTTCAAAAAATTGTAAATGGTTAAGGGTATTTTAAAAGACACCAAGGATTTTTCAATAGATTTCAATCAAATGAAGTATTTGAATTGATTTCAGAGATTTTCAGGTATTTTTAAAGATTACGAGGAATCTTAAAGAGATTTCAAAGATTCCAAGGGATATCAAATTATTTCAAAGTATTTGAAATATTTAAAGGTATTTTAAAACTTCACGATCTTTCAATCGATTTAAAATTAAAGGATTTTAAAGGATTTCAAAGATTTCAGAATATTTTTGAAGATTCTGACGAATCTTAAAGAGAATAAAAAGATTTTAAGGGATATCAGAAGATTTCAAAACATTTAAAATAGTTAAGGGTATTTTAAAAGACACCAAGGATTTTTCAATAGATTTCAATAAAATTCAGGATTTTAAAGGATTTCAGAGATTTTGTGTTGTTTTCAAAGATTACGAAGAATTTCAAAGGGATTTTACAGATTTTAAGGGCTATTAAAAAATTTCAAAGAATTTTAAATATTTGAGGATGTTTTAAAAGACCAATATTTTTGATAGAAAATCAATTTTGTTGGTTAAAATTTCATTTCTTAAAATTAGTTTTTTTTATTGAAAATTAATTTTTTAAACTAAAAACTTAACTAAATTTCTTTCGAGACTTTTTTTATAGAAATTTAATCTTATTGGTAGCTAAATTATTTGTTTGGTTGAAAATTTAACTATTTCGTTGAAAATTTATTTTATTTGCTTAGAAACTTATTTATCTAACTGAAAATTAAACTACTCTATTTTTTGTTAAAAATTCATCTATTTTGTTAAAAAATTGTCTTTTCTTGATAGAAAATGAAAGTTTGTGGATAAAAATTCAACCATTAGGTTAACAATTAAAATTTCTAGAGGAAAATTCATGTACTTTCTTAGAAATGATTCTTTTTTAGTATAAAATTAATCTTTTTGATTGAAACATCATTTCTTTGGTTGAAAATTAGTGTTTTTTTGTATTAAAAATCAATTTTTAAACTAAAAATTGACCTATTCTATTTTTTGTCTAAATCTTTTTATAAACATTACATGTTTTCGATAGAAAAATTATTTGTTTTGTTTAAAATGTAACTATTTCGTTGAAAATTTATTTTATTTGTTTGAAAACTTATTTCTCTATCTTAAAATTAAACTATTCTATTTTTTGTTGTTAAAAATTAATCGTTTTTAGTTGAAAATGCATTTATTTTGTTGAAAATTTTTCTTTTTAGATAGAAATTTCATGTTCTGGGCTGAAAATTAAACTAATTGGTTATAAATTTATGTTTTCGTTTGAAAAAGCATCATTTTAGTTAAAAATTCATTTCTTTGGTTGAAAATTTAACTATTTCGTTGAAAATGGAAGTCCTTTGCTTGAAAACTTACTTCTCTATCTGAAAAATAAACTATTCTATTTTTTGTTGAAAATTTATCTGTTTCAGTTAAAAATTCATCTATTTTTTTTTAATTGTCTTTTCTTGGTAGAAAATTAGAATTTTTGGAGGAAAATTCATGTTTTTTCTTTAAAATAATTCTTTTTTGGTAAAAAATAATTCTTTTTGGTTGAAATATCATTTCTTTGGCTGAAAATTAGTTTTTTTAAATTAAAAATTAATTTTTTTACTACCAATTTAACTATTCTATTTTTTGTCAAAATTTGTTTATATACTATTTCGTTGAAAATTTATTTTATTTGTTCGAAAATTTATTTCTCTAACTTAAAATTAAACCATCCTATTTATTGTTGTTAAAAATTTATCTTTTTAGTTATAAATTCATTTATTTTGTTGAAAATTATTCTTTTTATATAAAAAATTCATCTTCTGGGTTGAAAATTAAACTAATTGGTTATAAATTTATGTTTTCGTTTGAAAAAGCATCATTTTAGTTAAAAATTCCTTTCTTTGGTTAGAAATGTAACTATTTCGTTGAAAATTTATTTTATATGTTTCAAAACTTATTTCTCTAATTGAAAATTAAACTATGCTATTTTTTGTTGAAAATTTATCTTTTTTAGTCCAAAAATTATTATATTTTGTTGAAAATTTGTCTTTCTTTTTGGTAGAAAATTAATCTTTTTTAGTTAAAAATTCATGTACTTTATTTTTAATTTTTTTGCGTAGAAAATTAATGTTTTTAGTTGAAAAATTATTTATTTTGTTGAAAATTATTTTTTTTTCGCGTTCAAAATTAATTTGTTTAACTAAAATTTTAATTCAATTTTCTGTCGATTTTTTTTCTTTTATAGACATTTAATCTTTTTTGTAGAAAACTCATTTGTTTGATTAAAAATGTAACTATTTCGTTACAAATTTATTTTATTTGCTTAACAACTTATTTCTCTAATTAAAAATTAAACTTTTTTATTGATTGTTGAACATTTATGTTTTTTAGTTTAAAATTCATCCATTTTGTTAAAAATGTGTCTTTTCGTGATGGAAAATTTATCTTTTTGGTTGAAAATTCAACTATCAGGTTGAAAATTTGATCCAAATTTTAAATATTTGGTTAAAAAATCATGTATTTTGTTGAAAATATTTCTTTTTTGGTAGAAAATTAATTTTTTTGGTTAAAATTTAATTTCTTTGGTTGAAATTTATTTTTTTTTTATTGAAAATTCATTTTTTAAACTAAAAATTTAACTAAATTTCTTATCGAGATTCACGTATATATTTAATCTTATTGGTAGAAAAATTATTTGTTCTGTTGAAAATTTAACTATTTCGTTGACAATTTATTTTATTTGCTTAAAAACTTATTTCTCTAACTGGAAATTCAACTGTTCTATTTTTTGTTGTTAAAAATTTATCTTTTTTAGTTGAAAATTCATTTTTTTTTATTGACAATTTTTTTCTTTTAGATGAAAAATTCATTTTCTGGGTTGAAAATTCATTTCTTTGGTTGAAAATTTAACAAATTTCGTTGATAATTCTTTTTTTTTTAAAGAGACTTTTTTACGAAAAATGTAGCTACTTCATTTTTTCTAGAAAATTGATCTTTTTAAGTTGAAAATTGACATATTTTGTTTTAAAAAAATTCCTTTTTATCAGAAATTCAATTATTTAGTTAAAAAATGCTTATTCTTTTGTTATAATTCTAACTTTGTTTTCAAAAATTGTCTTTATGACTTAAAATCTCAACATTTTGGATGAGAATTTTTGCTATTGATCGAAAAATTTTTCTTGGTTGAAAATTCAAGAACCAATTTCCAGTATACCAATTAAATTCAACATCTTTTAATTAATTTATTAATTTGATTAGAAAAAATGTTTCTTTCAATGTAGAATACGACGGAGACTATTCCAAAAAAATATTTCTTCCAATCAAATATTTGAATGTCGACGTAAATTGTTTCATTAGAATACTTTATTATAAACAAATATGTTGTTAAATTCAATAACCGTGATTTTGATTTCAAGAAATGTTTCTTTGGCTGAAATAAATCATTTTTTTTAATTCAAAGTGCCGATATTTATTTGCTTCAAATAGATATTTATTTGCAAATAATCAGGACTTTCACTTACTTGAGCCATGTTAAATTCAATTGGTACAAGTAACCTTTTTTCAGTGTAGAAGGAGAGGTCGATCCGAATGAAAAGATAAGACTTTCCCACTCGTGCCTTCAGATATTCGAGCTGCAAATAAGACTTGCCTATTTTCAACAATTTAATGAGATTTAATGATTTAATTTTAAAGATTTAATTTTAATGATTTAATTTTAATGATTTAATTTTAATGATTTAATTTTATTGATTTAATTTTATTGATTTAATTTTAATGATTTAATTTTAATGATTTTAAGGATTTAATTTTCATGATTTGATTTTAAAGATTTAATTTTAATGATTTAAATTTAAAGATTTAATTTTAATGATTTAAGTTTAATGATTACATTTTAATGATTTAATTTTATTGATTTGATTTTAATGAGTTAATTTTAGTGATTTAATTTCAAAGATTTAATTTTAATGATTTAATTTTAAGGATTTAATTTTAATGATATAATTTTAATGATTTAATTTTGATTATTTAATTTTATTGATTTTATTTAAATGATTTAAATTTAATGATTTTAATTATTTAATTTTAATGATTTATTTTAATGATTTAATTTTAATGGTTCAATTTTAATGATTTAATTTTAA
The DNA here is from genome assembly GCA_011634705.1 of Andricus grossulariae. Classification (NCBI taxonomy): domain Eukaryota; kingdom Metazoa; phylum Arthropoda; class Insecta; order Hymenoptera; family Cynipidae; genus Andricus; species Andricus grossulariae. Next base: position 53,103,251 of record JAABKJ010007545.1, on the reverse strand, counting down.
TGATTTTGATTATTTAATTTTAAAGATTTAATGTTGATGATTTAATTTTAATGTTTTAATTTTAATGATGGGCACTCTCACAAGCAAACTCTTGAATTTGCTTGTGAAAATATTACTAAAATTAGAGTGTGCACCAGAAAAATTAGAGTTTAGACTCTAATGGTGTTAGAGTTTATTTGGAAAATTCACACATGGAACTGTAGTTGATTACGTAGAAAGTGTTGCCAGTTAAATTTACAATTTAAACAAAAATATAGATTTTATAAATTAATTAAAATTTTTTCATAACTGAAGAAATGGAGAACAGAAGATGATTTTTAGTTGGATTTTCTAGATAATAGAACCCAATAAAAAAATCCAACTATTTTTTTGTTGAAAGTTAATTAATTTAGGTAGGAAATTTAATTATTTTGTTGTAAATTCCACAATTTTGTTCAAAAGCCATCCTTTTTAGATGAAAATTCGCCTTTCGGCATGAAAATTCGCCTTTTCGGCATGAAAATTCAACAATTTAGTTGAAGATTTTTTTTCTTGAATGATCATTCTTTCTGGGTTCAAAAAATCAACTCTTTTGTTAAAAATGCAACTGTTTAATTTAAAATTAATTTGTTTTGTTTGAGGATTCATTTTGCTAAAAGTCCGGCTTTTTTTGTTGAATTCAACTGTTTTTGATTTAAAATAAAAATATTTTTATAGTTGAAATATCAACTATTACATTTTTGCTTGAGATTTCAAATTCATCGTTGGCGTTAAAATTCAATAATTTGGTCCAAGATTCATCTCTTTAGTGAAAACAC